>ML787387.1:444496-455029 GCA_009831015.1 Picea engelmannii | reverse complement strand
TTTCAACAACAGAGGCAGAGTATGTTGCTGCTATAGAGGCTAGTAAAGAGATGATTTGGTTACAAAGGTTTGTGGAGGAAATGGGAAAGAAGCAGGAGAACGACAAGTTGTATTGTGACAGTCAGAGTACCATTCACCTTTCAAAGAACTCAGCCTTCCATTCGAAGACTAAGCATATACAATTGAGGTACCACTTCATACGATCCGCCTTGGAAGATGGACAATTGAAGCTGGAAAAGATACACACTAGCCAGAGTCCTGTAGACATGTTAACAAAGGGAGTAACCATGGAGAAACTGAGTTCTTGCTCAGTTTCAGTTGGTATTCAAGAATGAAGATGAAGATGAGAAATTTTCCAGGTCCAAGAAGGTTCAGAGTCCAACATATACAACAGAGGTGGAGTTGTTGAGATCAGTCTCCAAGTGGAAGATTGTTGGTTGTGGAGCCTGATTATCTTCCTAATTCAAAGGTCCTTGCTTTCAGCCGTGTTTATACCCCATGAAGTATTTACACCCCAGAAGTATGTACGCTCTTCCACGCGGGGGAGTGCAAAGGGGGGGTACCCCCTCTGCGGGGTCCGGGGGGTCCATCCCCCCGGCTGGGGGGTCTGGGGGCAAGCGGGCCCCCAGCGGGGGTTCGGAGGCGAAGCCCTCGAAGCAAAAATTGCCTTATAAAAGTATATTGTAATTTCATTGTAAATCTGGACTGTTCATTATAAGGTCGCAGATCTAACGGTATAGATTATGTTAGGGTTTTTTTCCCTAGAAGGCAACCCTCTTTTATGAGGGAAATGTATCGTGGCTATGATTGATGGTGAATATTGTATTCTGAGAGAGGAGACTGTGAGAGAAAGAAGAGGAAGTTACAACGGGTTTTGTTGTAGGTTGTATCCCTCATTTGTTGGATAATAATAAAGGAAGGACCTGGAAATTTCTCTGGTGGACGTAGCCCACACTGGGTGAACCACGTAAATCTGTGTCTCTCTTGTATTGTGTGTCTTCTGTGTTTTGTTTCTGCATTTGTTTTATTTTATTGCTCCGCAGTCCTGTTTTTTCTAATAGTTTTAAGGGTTTCTCTATCTAACTTGCATAGATGAACAACCTTGTAAAAGTGATGAAGTGTCTGCCTGGCGGCCTGGTAAAACATTAAGGGAAATATGGTAAGTTGGAAAGGACTGCATGTACCTCATAGACAGAGCTACCAAGTTTCACCTTAACCATCTCATTTTGAAAATAGCAGACGTCCTCCTCTCCCACTTGCTTAGGGCACTTTACTGAAATAAAATCAACTATATCAAGCGAGTACACAGTAGGAGAGGGTATGCAAATAACTTCATCAGGGCTATGGATGCTCACTGGCAGCGAATCAAGGTATGTGATGTCGAGGTGACTCTGCCAGGGCTATGGACATTTGTTGGGAGTGGAGAAACACTGTAGAAAGTCAATAAGGGTAACTAAAACACCTAGCGCCAGTGAGTGATTTACTAGACTCTTTTCAAAAGGGGGGAGTGAGTCAAGGTCGAAGGAAACAAAGGTGGAATAAAGGTTGAAAACCCCACAGGCAGGCCCAAATGCACTAACCAGGGAATTTCAAATGAAAGGATAAAAGAGGCTCTGATAAAAAACTAGTTAAATTCTTAACCATCTTTTGCATCAGTCGAGCCCAAGGAAGGAACAGAGATTTTTCTTTCAACCAGTAAGTCGCCATTTGTTGAGCAATCAACACACCCTAAAAATTCTATGTCAATTTTTTACTTTTTGGGTACCACTTGATCTTTGCACTATCTGATTCGACTTCATTTTGAAAAATGTTTTGTCTTTTCTTATTATCATGACTCTCATCAACTATTCAAGTTTGTTTGAACTTATGAAACCCTGTGAATTAAAAAATCCTTAACACCCAAGTAGAGAATCAAAATCCAAAAAACACTTCACCTGACATGCTCAGATTCGACATCGGAAGGAATTCAAAGAAGGAAAAGAACCACTTGGGAAATCTCAGTCACCAAGCGTCGATCTCCATCAGCATTGACAAAAGGAAGTTTTTGTTTGCATCAAAGTTTTTCATAAGGATATCGTCGATAGTTGATTCCTCTTTGGCATCGGTAAAAGATGAGGGGAATAGACGTTAAAAAGGAAAGAAAATATATCTTCAATATCCGATACCCGACATGCTTATCGGAATCGAGAAAAACCTAAAAGGATCGCAACGAACATTCTGGACATGATAAATAATTTCTCCAATCCCCGATCTCCGATGCGTTTTCAGCATCGAGACTTTTTCAAGGAAGTTAATCTAAAGAAAGCACTTGATAGGTTTATTGTCGATCGTCGACGACCCTAGATATGTTTTCAGCACCGACAAGTTAAGGTTTGTTTTAGAACAAACAATTGAAGGAAAATCTTGACTCTGATTTATACACATGAATTAGGACACTAGTCTTCAACGCCACTTGTCTTTTCTAGATTGGAGAACCGTACGGTCTAGTTTTTCCCTGATTCATTCTTAGTTCCCTAAGTCTGAGTCACACCTTCGAGTTATATTTTCCACAAAAGCATTGTACGACAAGATTGATCGGCGTTAGATATTTTGCCAAGGAAATCAACGAAAATGTTCATAGCAAATCCTTGATCAACCCGCTTAGAAAGTGACACGATGGGACGTTTTAGCATTAGATATGATCGGATTTTGAGCATTTAAGAGGTTAATTAATACAAAATCCCACATTAGTTGATACCTTGTGTGCCAATCAAAACAAACGTTTAAAATCACTGATAGACCACATCACCCCCCCCCCCTTGTGTGCCTTCGCCATCAACCCATGATGAATTTAAGTTGCAGAGATTCGGTGATAGATTTGTTCAAATTTCACTCATCACCCGAATTGAATGGATGATGTGACACGGTAAGTTCTTCCCTGGTTTAAATTCTCTTGAGCCGTTTCCAATGAAATCATCTATGCGCGAGGAAATTTAGAGAATACAGAGAAGAAAGAAGAGTAATTTGAAAGATGCAGAGATCCCGTGAGTATCGAAATAACCAGGTTTTAACAAGATTCACATGTATGTATCCAAGTTAGTAATTTTCACATGGCTATAAATTACATGTTTCTTATCCAATTTTTTTCTTTACACAGTCTCTGAAGGTTTAATTTAATTGCAAGAACAACGTCTCCAAGATATCCAACCACCAGACGATCATCGAGGACACCGAAGCTGAAAGAACAAGAGGTAGGTGAAATCTCCTCTCCAGGAGCCGCAAAACAATTAGAATACACTATGAGGATGGAAACTATCATTAAGACAATGACAAAGAAGGTTTTCATCCAACCTCCGGCCTTTGGAGATACAGAGGCAAGCACAGGGTCCAAGGTGACACTCCCACATTGGGGAGAGCTCTTTAAAAATATCAGTCGGGAGGAATACCTAGAATATGTCCCACACAGTGATCCATATGTGAGAGCACTCGACAATGAGGTGTTTCCAAACATATGACGATCGTACCTTCATATGGTGGCAAGTAGAACCCATGTTTTCCCCTGTATATAACTCTTGAAGTGGCTCATCGACCTCACATAAACACAGAAGTGTTTAATCAATGATGACAATTGGGGGGTGTCGGGGTGTTCCTTCCAGTAGAGCTCCAGAAATACTACAAACTCTGAGACCCCGAAGAGTGGCTGAATATAGATTTTTTTGTGAATTTCTACGAGCACCACAACACCATCCGGGTGATGGCCTCATGGTGGAAGGAAGACAAGAAATACACCAACCGGAGCATTGGTTGGTACTAGATGGCCAACTTAAGGGAGCCATACATATATTTGATGGCTCTCATCTATCAATTATATGGAGAGAAGGATTGCTCTAGATTTTCAGAGGCATGGATTCCCTTAACTTACATAGTGGCAATCTCCAGGAGAATTTTCAACTAGGGAGAAATCATTTCTAAACAACTAGACATATGTATACAAAAGTCTTAGACACAAAAGTAAGGAGAGACACCTTCTTTCTACATGGCTTAGTATCTTCTTGATGTCATGTGCACCAGAAACATCTTCATTGGCATGAATCTAAGTTGGCATGTCACAGAGCTCAACTCAGCTCAACCGAAGATAGTAGGAACATTAGGGAGAACAAGTACACCAAACCCCCTCACTGAATTCATAAACATCTATGATGATGAAGAAAGTTCGAAGGTGTCCCTGGTAACTCCTGTGTAGATCATAGAAGAAAAGGAGCCCGAGAAGGCATCTTCCCCATCTCCCGGCGCTCAAATTTGGGGCCTTCCACAGAATGAACAAGAGGTCAAAAGTGTCTTAGACACTAATCTTCCCGATGCACCAGAGACCCAAGAGGATAGTTCGAAGGATGAACCAATTTCAGGTGAACAAAATGAAGAAGCTCCACAGTAGGAAATTGGCATCTCAACGGCCTATTATCAAGTAAGTGTCGATCCTACCCTTGATGCTTCAATTTAAACCAATACTCAACCTCCTGATAAGAAACAAACAGAGGTTGGACCTTCAGAACACATGGAGGAGGTTCAAGAACCCATTCTTGAACAAACATACACCATTGGGAGCCTGGGAAGTATGCTCACCTAGGGAGATCAGCAAATCCCCGAACCCATGGATGAATTCGTTGACATACATGCCATCTCCTATGACCGGAAAAGAAAAACTATCATGCAAAGAACCACCAAGAAGAGGAGGATCACTCTATATCGCTCCATCCTCATCACCACGGAGGAAAAACTGATCAACACAGAGCATGCCAAGACATCTGAACTTATCGGTGTAGGGATGGAAATCACAGATGCCACCCTAGACAGAGATAAAAGGGATGAAGACAGAGATAAAAGGGATGAAGAGGAGTTGTTTTCTTCTCTGAAGGAATTGGAACATTTGCGCACTTGGAAAAATATTACCAGGACACCACATAGGTCATGGTGTTCCTGAGAAGCGAATTCTAGGAGGCCTACAACAAATTTACAGATGAATGGCACCTATTCACTACAAGGATAGTCAAGCTTCAAGAAGACATCCTCATGGAACTAGAGACATGAAAGGATATGGAGAGGTTGTATGATAAATCACACCAATCCATGGAAAGGATCTACTATATCACCGTGGTGCAACAGGGCCGAGACATCGAAGAGCACGACATCTGGGTGGTGAGGGAAAGCATCATCGACCGCATAAGGAAATCGACTAAATATTGGGTTAAAATGGATCAGGAATCTCATCGAGAAGTCCAAGAGAAATGGGTTGAGTGCGATAAAAGGTGTACCAAGATCAACCGGGCAATGAGAGACATCGTCCTCCCCAAATTTGGCACACCCAATGACTTTTTCGACTTGCACAAAATGTTCAATCCAAACGTCGAACAAGACTCATCATGGGCTATGGAAATAGAAAAGGTGGAAGACATGGTGCCAGGACAGGTGCGACAGTTCATGGAGCACCTAATCAAAGATCGAGCCATGTTGCAGCAGTTAAGTGCCATAATAGTCAAGTATCGAGCATGGGAAATAGAGATAAGAGATATCCTTTCAGGCCCAATGGAACAACATAGATTCATGTATGCTAACACATGCGAGGATCTCTTCGTCAAGTGTTCAGAGTATGAGAAGAGTCATCCACTCAAGTGAGATCATTTGGCAACTCTTTAAAGACTGATAGAAGAAAGTGCCATGTGGCAAGTTTTGTTTTACTTAGCTACACTTCAATAGTTATTTTTAGTTTATAGTATGTTATAAATAGGAGGATCGACATGTTACCGAGGGTCGATGGTTGTTGCAAAGACCCTCATTTTTTGGATTTGTAAAGAACTATTTCAGAGCTTCCTTAATTGAGAAGTCTTTTTTTAGGACCAGAGACAAGTTTGTGTTTTCATGAAAAGCATGTATGATTGGATATGAATAAGAATTATTTCCTATTTCATCTCATGAATGGATGTTGTAATGAGTTAGAGCTTCTAAATATGTTGATAAGTTATCTGATTCAACGTTTTACAGTTCTTGTCTTTAACAATGAAAATAAATCGTTGTGTTAGTATGTGATTAATGATTAGAGTTAAGGGAATTATTTTTCTTGCCATCGTTTATTGCATATATTTTTTCTTCTGATAATCGCACCTCAGTCAATAATTGGAACACCAGCGGGTTAATGTATTAGTTCTAGGCATGTGGTAGAGAATCATTGTCTACATGCTAGAGTGAAAGGGTTATCCCAAGCTCAGCCTTCTCCAGTAGTCAAGCTTTCCCACTTTGTTACTTATTTGGTTTATACCGTATTTTTATCTTGTATCGATACCACCTATAAGAGAAAATAAAAAAAGAGAATGTCTGAACTAAAGGAGGATCCTTCACAAGAAAATGTAAAGCCCATCGATTAATTGGTCAAGTCGCAAGATTCGGAGAACCACTCCACCATTAAACACTACAAAGTCTAATTGTGCCTCGGTGGCGGGTTTGGTTCCTACTGTTGAGTTAAGGGGATTTAGGACCCCTCAACAGGTGTCCAATAATGTATTCTTAGGTACCACTTGTATTTCCCACGTGTATGCTTTCTTGACTGCAGATTTATGCGTTGAACGACATGTCTCTATAGCTTTAATATGTCGAAATACGTCTCTACCCTAGAATAAAAAATTACCCACAATCTTTTGTTGAGGAAAGTACTCTGTTACCACTTGCAATATACCAGGTGAATAATGATATGAAGAACATAAATATTAACACGCAACAATGGAATAATAAGATTATAGCTAGAACAATATCAGAATAACACCAGAAAGAGAACCTTTATTAAATATAGCAATGTTCACTTGCCTCTTCGAGGGGGAAACCTCGAACACAGTAAAGATCTATTACAATAATATTCAAGAAAAAACTTTGCACACCCACGACTCCTATTTATAATAAATCTATCTACCAAAATAAAAATCTAGAGGAATGTCTTCTAGAAGCGGAAGCTTCTATTAGGTATTCTTACATTTGTCTTCTTCTTCCTTATTACTAGGCCTTATTAATATTGGCCTTTATTACATGGAAAATATATTATTCTACCTATGTGATGGGTTAGGGAGGTTAGGTACCCAACACTCTGGCAGTCCCCTCTTGGGAAAAAAATTCCACCACATGTACATGCATGCATCAAACATACGTCTAGGAGGAAAGCAGGGTACTCATGGTCGATTGGAATGAACCCTCTCAAAAAATAACGTAAATAACTCTGAAGTGAATGGGAATAATCTCCTCCCATATAAAATGGTGCGACAATGATCCAATGAAAAACAAAATTGTCTCAAAAACAAATCTCCTTCCACCTAATCAATTAGAGCCTCTACACTAAACTATATACATAATACATCAAAGGGAAACTAATGCATTTCCCATCAGAGGTAAAGTGTGACAGTGTCATAATAATAAGATACAGGCACCTAACCTCATCTCTATGAAATGAACCCATCTACATCTAACCACCAGAAACTTGGAATCCCAAAGTGGAAAGAATATTTGGACTGATGTATCTTTCCACATATGTCAGTTGGGTCTCTTCTACAACACCGGGAAGTAGATCAGGGAATTGGGGCCAAACCTCCCACCTCCTAGACAACCCAATGATGAAATAAACATAATCCTCCATGCGATGATACCACAAATCAAGACCAACCTTGAATTCTTGTCGACCATGATCCCAATGATAGATCAACTGTTGTAACAAAAAACATTTCCCCTGCAGGATGTACCCTCCTCATAAAAATTGAGGAGGTCAACATCCCTAAAAAGGGCATGTTTTTGTGGTGTAACAGGGTAAATGAACAACTCCCTCTCCCTCTCTTGGGCCTTCCACTCACGTACAAAGGTGTACGTTTCGACCCATTGTTGTTGTCGTTTCTCCTCCTCCTTGTTGAGTTATTGTTTTTGCTGATAGTTTTCTAATTCTGATTAAGGAAATAGGGTTGTTGACTAATTTGGGTCAATGGATTAGGGGTTTTGTATGCCATGGGATCCTATATATATTGTATTTTACAAAATGAAGATATGAT
This sequence comes from Picea engelmannii, assembly GCA_009831015.1. Lineage (NCBI taxonomy): Eukaryota > Viridiplantae > Streptophyta > Pinopsida > Pinales > Pinaceae > Picea > Picea engelmannii. The sequence continues at coordinate 446,975 of ML787387.1, read as the reverse complement.
GAATATAATATTATAGGTGCAGCTCTAAACAGGTTGTTGGTTTTCTCAATTTGGGTTTCCAGGGTAAAATCTTTGTGTAATGCATGTGTGTGCCATTGTATATTTTCTATTTTTATTAAGAAACTATTTGCAGTAATTTATTGTACAAGGTTAAAACCTAATTTTGGTATCATAGAAATTATTTGCTTCAAGGGGATGCCTTTGTGGTCAGGGGTTTTGGCTTGGGTTGGTGTTAAAACTTATTACAGTGAGAGATTTGTGGCATCGATTCTTCAAGTGAAAAGAAATGGTGAGCAATTTGAAAATATAGATAGATAAATTTAATGGGAAATTTTTTGAGTTTTGGAAGCTCAAAATGGAAGATTTGTTGGTGGACAAATATTAGTGGATCATTCTAGATCTAGGTACTGCACCTATAGGAACTTCTAAATAATACAGGGAAAAGTTGGATCGGGAGGAAAACAGAACAATTCAGTTGTGTCTCTCAGATTCAGTATTATTGAATGTCTGAGGGGAAGCTATGGCCAAGGCATTATGGAATAATTTAGAGACTTTGTATCAATCAAATTCCATGGTAAACAAATTTTACTTATGGAAGAATCTATATAACTTGAGGATGAAAGATGAAGACTCGGTGACAGAGTATATGAACGCATTCAATACTGTGGTAAGTCAAATATTATTTGTTGATATTAATATAAGTGTATCGATTTATTGTTCTCTTTACCAAACTCGTGGGATAGTCTAGTTTTGACCATAGGTATTAATATAACTACTTTAAGTTTTGATTATGTGGTCTCATCCTTGTTGTCATAGAAGATAAAGCAGAAGAACATGGAAGGACAAAGAACAGATGCATTATTTGCAAGAGGACGCTCCCAGGAAAGAAATAGATCCAAGTCCTTGAGTGGTAGATCCAAATCTCCAAGAAATTTTGTAAAGGTATGTTGGAGGTGTGTAAAATAAGGGCACTACAAGAAGCAATCTAGATCCAAAAGTGTTGAGAGAGGAAAGAGATATGAAGATGCTCTTTCTATAGAAGTGAGGAAATCCTACTAAAGGAGGAAGAACCAAAGAAAATAGAGTTTGAGTTGAAGGATGATGAAACAAAATATGCAGAAGAAAAAGAACTAGAAGAAGAACATCCTCATACTCTAGTATTGAAGAAATTGGTTTAGGAAAGAAGGCAACTGAAAAGGTATACTCCACCTTATTTGTGTTCAATTTTTTCTTTGTCTACTTCTTATGATGATCTTAGAGTTGCTAGAGAGGTAGTGGATTTAGAGGATGGAAAACTATTGAAAAAGGACATGGTTGAAGAAATGGTAGCCTTGGACAAGAATGAGGTTTGGTATCTAGTGGAGTTTCCTACTAGAAGAAATCCCATTGGAAGCAAATGGGTGTTTAAGAAGAATAAGAATGTGTTATAACCCTATAACTGGTGACTGGACATTTTTCACTCTCGGTGTATTTTGTCTTGCAAATAATATTTCATTTCTGAAAATTAGTTTCAAGGAAAGGAAAGGAAAAGGTAAATTCATGATTTTTGATGCTGAGTGGTTTTTCCTAAACCCATGGTGACAAAATCAAGGGAAGCAGTGCACCAAACCCTCAAAAAGGTCATTAAGCCTAAGTTTTGCCTCATATACTACATTTTCACCTGGAGAATAAAGAACGCGCTTAGATCGACAGTTGATCTAGTGGTGCATAGATCAATGGCTGACAGTGGATTCCGGACCCCCTCGACTCTTATGTTTTTAACGATGGGGGGGGGGGGCGTCCGAAATGGTGACTAAAAAGTGCAAATAGATCTACAATCATCATGATAGTGCGCGGATGGACGGTCTACAAGTGTTTATGGATCCCCTCGACCGTTCTACCTTTAATGGGGGGGGAATGAAGCGGTTTTTCTGGCGGGCCATGTCCCAACGTGTCATCCATCCATTGCATCAAACCTCCTCCGCTCCATGCTACATCCTTCATCCATGCTGCGCCCTCACTCCCTTGTCCTTTTGTCCAGTTGACTACACCTCGCTTTCCACCCATCCATGCGTAAACCAAACTTAGGCTAAAAAGAATAATAGATTAATAAAGGTTAGCAATAAAATTAGTGTAGTTAAACTAGGCTAAACTAGTTAATAATTAATTAATTCATTAATCAATTAATTAATTAATAGTTAAGTTAGTTTAGTAACTAGGTTAGTTTTTATTAATTAAAGATTAAATAAAAGTTAAAAAATAATAATAATAATAATAATAAAACACAAAATAATTTAAAAAAAACATATCAAAACATATAAATAATTAAAAAACAAAATATAAAACTTTTAAAACAAAAACAAACACAAATAAAATATATTAATATTAAAAAGAAACAAAAAGTAAAAAACATAAAACTAAACCTATCATAAGTCCTACCCACCTATAAACATCACATTCCCATATCAAACAAATCAATGGATATGGAAATTTCCGGACC
>ML787387.1:421237-439604 GCA_009831015.1 Picea engelmannii | reverse complement strand
ATAAAATAAATAAATAAATAATTAAAAAACAAAATATAAAACTTTTAAAACAAAAACAAACACAAATAAAATATATTAATATTAAAAAGAAACAAAAAGTAAAAAACATAAAACTAAACCTATCCTAAGTCCTACCCACCCGTAAACATCACATTCCCAAATCAAACAAATCAACGGATATGAAAATTTCCGGACCCCCCCTCGCCATTCGAAGTTTAACGAGAGGGGGGGGGGGGGCGGTCCGAAATGAGGTTGTATTATAAAACCACCCCTGGACAGGTGCTGGCTCCACAGTCTAGTGGACCCCCCCCCCTCCCCCCCTAAAACTGCTTACCACCTCAGGGGGGGTCCGGAATACCACCCTTCCTAAACAAAAACCACTTTCACAGCATTTTGACCAGTCTTCTTCCGAAGTCGATTCCGAGAAAATGAAAACAAATTTTTAAAAAACCGAGAGATTTTTTTCTCTATAACGACCTGAATAACAAAAACCTCTCTTAGTGTTTTCATAGATGCCATGAGCAAGGAGAATCAAAGATGTCTTTCAGCCTCATTTTTCAGATTTTTGGTTTTCCTGTTACAGTCCTGATCTTGCGGGAGCTGTTTCGGTGAGCTGGAGGTGAATTTGACGAAACCGAAGGAGGTTGTTGTCCAAAACATGCCCATATACAATAACATCCTTCCGTTTTTTCCCAAGTGTTATAATTAAAGAGAAACAGATGTCTGAGTGGACCTCTTTTTCGCAGAAATTCGGCTCATCTTTCATGGCGGACAGTTCCAGATTTTTGGGGATTTGTGGCTATTTTTGGCCGAGGCGGTTAAATATGACTTACACAACTTGTTGGGGAATATATCCTATTTATTTAGATGATTTTAATGTAAAAAGAGATGATTCTTGCACCCAGAAGGCTATTCTCTGTAATATTTTGTCAGATCAACAAGAAATAAATGGACTTTTGCACATGATTCCTGCGTGTTAACGTTGGTGAAGTTTCCTCTCTTCGTTGAATGTGATCCTTCTCAATTATCATTATGTTGTTCCCTTTCTTATTTTTAAAGGGAGATTTAGTGCAGAATTTATCCACTATACTCTGTGTCAAGCTTTTAAAAATCTAAATGTTTTCCCTCTGATACTACAATGAAGAAATTCTTGAATGCTTTTTTGTTGTAGTTGATTATCTTGTCTGTTCCTTTTCTACATCATTTTATTTCTAAAGGATCCAACGTCTTCATTACCTTTCCCTGTGGAAATACCTTATAGGCATGTGTTTAATTTCAAACTTGTCACAGACCCCATAGCCCAATGGTCTTCTTTTGTTGTCTCAACCAGAAAACTCCAAGAACATATCCTATTCTGCATAGCTAGCCTAAGATCAAATCTCTAACAAAGATAAATTTGACAGAGAGATCCCTCTCTAAGTCTTGGAGGGCTAGATCCTTGTCTCAAAGAGGTTATGATGTTGCCTCTGTGACTGCCTCCACAGCCTTGGGCAAATTACAAAGTGCTAACAGAATGTAGAAGGAAAAGTGGAGAAATACAAAGCTCGTTTAATAAAAAAAAGTTATTCCCAGGTAGAGGGAATTGAATTTGGTGAAATTTTTTCTCCTATTTCCAAATTAACTTCTATTAGATTTATTTTATCTATTGTTGTTTCTGTTTATTTTGAAGTAGAACCGATGTATGTGAATACAACATTCCTACATGGGGATATGGAAGAATAAATCTATATGAAGCAGCCAAAAGGATTTGTTGTGAAGGGAAAGAAATATTTGGTATGCAAGATGAAAAAGTCCATGTATGGGTTAAATAAATCACCATGGATGTGGTATCAAAATTTTGATACTTATATGTTGGGATTTGACTTCATAAGGAGAAAAGAAGATCATTGTGTGTATTTCAAATTAATTGGTGATTAACTTATTTCTTTGGTCATGTATGTGGATGATATGTTATGATAGGAAACAACAAGGAGTTTATCTAGTATTTGAAAACTCAATTGTCTTCTAAGCTTGACATGAAGGATCTTGGTGCTACAAATTTCACTTTGGGTGTGGAAATTAAAGGATATTAGGAAAACAGGAAACTCTAGTTGAATCAAAGGAAATATGTCGAGACATTATTGGATAGGTTTAATATGAAGGAGTGTAAACCAGTTAGGGTCCCTATTCCTATGGGTGTAAAGTTATTTTTGGATCAGTGTCCTAAGACACGGGAAGAGGAAGAGGATATGTCTCATGTTTTGTATGTGAATTTGGTTGGCAGTTTCATGTATGCAATGGTCTATACTAGACCAAACATTGCACATGCAGTGGGATTTTTTAGCAAGAATATGTCAAAACCAGGGAAGGAGCACCAAACATCAGTAAAGAGGGTTTTCATGTATTTGCGTGGCCCTACTAGTTATAGATTGTGCTACCAAGGAAGACTAGGATTGGATAGAGTGTTGGACATAAATGGTTTTGTTGATGCAAAATGGGCTAGTGATTAGGATCGTATAATATATAAAAGTGGGTATGTGTTTAACCTATTTGGAGGAGTAATCAGTTGGATGAGAAAAAAGACGATTTGTAGTGGCACTCTCAACTATATAAGTTGAATACATGGAATCCACTCATGCAAGAAAGGAAGTAGTAAGTCCATAGAGATTATGTTCAGGTATTGTTTTAGTACAACAAGTTGTAATGATAGTTTGTGATAGTCGGAGTGAAATCTTCCTGGTGAAGAACCCGACTTATCATTCAAAGAAAAATCATCTTGATGGTCAAAATCACTTTTTGAGAAACATTGTTGAAGAAAGAGGGTGTTGTTGGTGAAGGTGGACACTTTGAATAATGTTGCAGATTCATTAACAAAATTTGTGAACACTGAGAAGTTCTCCTAGTGTATATGATCTATGGACATTGATGCCTTGGATTGTTGAATATGTATTAACATGTAACCCCCTGTATGCAAAGAAAACAACAAGTGGGAGAATGTTGATTATGTGTTATATTATTTACATGACTATACCTAGTGTTCTTGTTGTGTTGGGTGCATGACGGGTTACAAAGGGGTTTGTAGAGGGGTGAGAGCCCCTTGTGTAGGGGTTCAGGGGAAAGGGCCCTAAAAAAAATTATTTTGATTATTTTTGCATCTGTTTCTGGTGGTTTTTCGACACATGGTTTTCATTGATGGTTTTCTAATTCCAATTAAGGAATTAGGATTTTTTACTAATCTAGGTCAATGGATTAGGGGTTTTGGATGTTTTGAGATCCTATATATATTGTATTGTAAACAATGAAGATATGGTGAATAGAATAGTAGAGTTGTGGCTCTAAACATGTTGGTTTTCCCGATATGGGTTTCCAGAGTAAAATATGTGTGTAATATGTGTGTGTGTGCCATTGTATATTTTTTGTTTTTATTAAGAATTTGTTTGCAGTAATTAATTGTACAAGGTTAGAATCTACACTGCTCTAGTCATCGTTGTCTCTGATTCACATAAAAATATTTTTACGCATATGTGAATCAAAAACAATGATGACGAGAAGAGTGTAGATTTTAACCTTGTACAATTAATTAGAGAGAGAGAGATATAAAATGAAATGAAATGAAATTATAAAACACACACATATATTAAAAAAAACTTATATTTAACAAAAACTAAAATTAATTTATGTTTGCAAAAGTATGTAGAAACATAATTGGTGTGCTTAAAAAACTCATTATGCACCACCACTAGTGCTCTATATCAAAAAAACACCGCTATATGGTGTCTTTACTATCATGCACTGGTGCTCCACATTTATTGTCTCACTAACACTTATTCTAGAGGTGCATCCCATGAAACACACCATGCTTCTAAATTGTGAAATATTTGGCCCTGTTTCATGCTCTTTACAACACTAGTGTGTTTTCTGGACCTAGGGGCACCACCAGGTTAAATTCTTTTAATGAAAATTAACTGGTGCAATGTGTCAATATGAACACACCTGTGCTACCATGTTATTAGAGCACTGCCATTTTTTTTAGTGATGCATTGTGTTGTATAGAGCACTAATAATGGGGAATCCAACCAGATGCCCCAATATGCCAAGTCCTTCAATATGTTTGTTGGTGTGGTTCTTTAACAACACCGGTGCATTTGGTTAACGTGGAAACACCACTACGCTAAATTTTATGGCCTATAAACTTAGCGGTGAACTTTGTTAAATTTTATGACATCATGTTTAGCAGTGCATTGTGTTATATAGAGCACTGGTAACAGGGCGTCTAATGAGACACCTCGATATTCCAAGTCATTCAATATTTTTCTGGTGAGATTCTTTTAACAACATTATTGCATTTGGTTAACATGGATGCACCACTATGTTAAACTTTATGGCATGTAAACTTAGTGCTGCGCTTTGTTAAATTGAAAGCATAGGTGCTCCAGTGTTCCCAAAGCACCAACATCTTGTTTAGTGGTGTGTTATATTTTATAATGCACCACTATGTTTATTTTTATAATTTATCACAGTGCTTTACTTTGAACAACCCAATTCATACTATTAGAGTTTACTCACTAGTGGTCCATGTTTATTGTCGCACCACCACATATTTTAGAAGTGCATCCCATAATATCTGTCACGCTATTAGATTGTGAAATATTTTTCCTAACCACGTGCTCTTTACAACACTAGTGCGCTTGTTGTACCTAGGGGTACCACTAGGTTAATTTGTATATTACAAATTAAGTGGTGTAATGTTTTAATATGAACGCACCGGTGCTACCGTGTTATTGGAGCACCGAGGTTTTGTTTAGTGGTGCGTTTTGTTATATAGATCATCAATAATGGGGAGTCTAATGAGATGCCTCGCTATGCAAGTTCATTCATTATTTTTCCCGATGTTTTTCTTTTAACAACACCAATGCATTTGGTTAACATGAACACACCACTACGCTAAATTTTATGGGATGTAAACTTAGTGGTGCACTTGATTAATAATGAAAATAAATTTGGTAATTTTTTTTATTTACCCTACCTCTGTGTGCCTGAGGAAAGGGATACACACTAGGTCGTAATGTTCAATGACATACGATGATTCTTCTGAATAGTTAAGCATTGAGGAATCATTTTTATATGTGCACCGGGGAATATATTCCTTATAGGTGCACAAGTAAAAAAAACCTACTAAAAAACCTCTGGTCGCTCGTCTTTGCTAACAACCTCTGCTGTAAATAGAGAAATGATCAATTTTTCGGGGAGGTTTCGTAAAAACCTCCACTATAAGGTGTTCTCCTTATAGTGAAGCAGGGACTGGTGGTTACATTTCCTATTTATTTTAGTTCATTTTATCCTAGCTAGGATATGTTAGAATATATTTACTTTCAGTATTTATATTTAGCTCATATTGCACTCTACATTTTGAATTTTAAACACCCCATATCCATTCACACCCAGTAATGGAAGCTAGGATAGAATCCAAATGTTTATACCTTTCCAAACATTGTGAGGTATGAATGGGACTTCATATCAGGGAGTACCCCTAATTGTTAAAGGGAATTTTTCCCACATCAACAAGAATGAAACTATGAGCCCTCCTGAAACTAAGTTGGAATATTTATTCATATTCCTCTATGTATTTATTCTCTCATTGGTATATTCTAAATATATCATGATCTCTAGTATCTCTAGCCTTACAATGGTCCCTATGTTTCTCAATGAAGGTTTTCTTCATTTACTTCCAACTTTTGATATTGTTCCCCTCCTAAGCTCATAAACTATTTCAAGGTTGATTCCTTCAATCTAGAGGGAAAAACCTTTAGCTTTTTGGAATCTACAGCATAATCATAAGTTCTACAAACAACCTCAAATTCAAAATGGAAATTATCAAGGTTCTTTGTAGTAAGGCCATGAAAATGAGAGAGAGAAGTAGGATTAATATTTTTCATCCTCGTTTCTTAATCAGTCTCCCAAATTGGGAACTCAAATATCTTAGTCTTTTATTCTATGATATGACCCAAAGAGGAGTATATATGTGGTTAAATATATATGATATGACCCCAAGGGGGGCATATATGGGGTTAAATGTATATGTAATGGGATAAACTTATGTGTAATTGTGGTTATCCTATTAAAAATGCCACATGTGGTCCCTTTATTAGGACAACCACTATTACACATAAATTTATCCCATTACATATACATTTAATCCCATATATCCCCCCTGGGGGGTCATATAATATACAATTAACCCCATATATACCTCCCTTAGGGTTGTATCACACATATGATGATGAGATTCAGGGAATAGTATGAGGGTCAAGGGGGTGGTAACCCCCTTATGGTTTCCCATGTATTATTGCAAGGTAGGTTGAGGGAAACACCCCTCAAATTCAAAAGAGACAAAATAACACATTGGATTTTGATCCACCTTTTCTTGAAGGGCTTAGATATCAAAGAATAATGTATATAAGGAGGAAGCCCCATGCTTGAAAAAGGGTGGGGCTAATGGGATCTTCTCAGTGGGGTCACTAAAATGTAGGGAACTAACATATCCATCCTACTACATATAACATGAGGGTATAAATGAAGGACCACCCAAGTGCATGCACACACACAGACACACACATGCACTACTAAAAAAATGAAAAAGTATAATGGATTTGCCTCTTAGTTCTAGGGGCAAACCAGGAAACCCTAAGGTAAGGAAAAAGAGGATGGAAATAAGAGGGTAATCTAGTAGATTAATTAGAAACTTAGTACATTATTAATGATGAAATATGTTTATGGGTAATTAAGTTAATTTAAGTAGGTTTTACAAACAAATTATCAAAATAAATTAGACCCACTAACTAGGGTTAGTTAAAAAGAAATTCCTTTAGTGAGATAGAAACCCTAATGTTAGAATTAGAAAGAGAAGAGGGATGAGAACTCACATAGAATTCAATGACAAAGCTCCATTGGTTGAAGTGGAGTTTTGTGACAATCCTCCAAGAGTGATCCAAAGCTCTCTCTCTCTCTCTCTCTCTCTCTCAATTAAATAAGAAGGGTAAATATACCTAGCACCCTCAAAGGGGTTGATACCTCATTTTCCCTAGACTTCCAAGGTATGAGTGAAATTGTGACAATAAAGATACCCTAGGATGAATAATTCAAACCTGCAATATTGGAACCAAGCCAACCAAAGGAGTCCCTATAGATGTGTTGGAGATGATAGGTGCAAGGAATCCTAGAGGCTTGAGGGAGGTGGAAGGATATCAAAAGTTAACTTGGGTGTGTAACTGTAAATTTGGGTTTTCAAGGACAAAATATATTGAAATATTTCAAGATATGAGGAGGTTTTAAAAATCATAATCAAAGGGTGTAAATAGGAAAATTAGTGACCTCAAGGAACAAGATAATGTTGGGTTAGTTCTTAGGGTTTTAGATCATATAAAATCGGCATTTTGTGCATTTTGATAATGTGTCCTAGGTTTGGTATAACATTACTACAAGTTTTGAGGCCCAAAAGGACCATCTATTATGTGATGTATGGATTGGAAATAACAATACTCTAAGGAAATCCATTATATGGTTAACACCAAAATATCGATAAGTTTTTATGTTATAACCAAATTTGACTCCATAAATAGTAAGATTGAAATGGGTATTGGGGGGATATGGACTTGAATTAATGCATCCTAAGTGACCATGGATCTAATTTGGGGATTTGTGCCCCCAACTTAACCCAGGAGAATGCCTTGAATGGGTTTTTGAGGGATGGAATAGATTGGAAACCAAAGGGGAACATGGACCTACAAAACCCACTTAAGCACTAGACATGTCAATGAGGTCCCAAATCTAAGCTAAGGTGAGATGGGCTCCAAGAAGGTGATTCATTGCATTAGAGCATAAAATGAGAGATATCATAGAATCATTGGGTGAGTTACACATGAACATAGAATAGGGGTGGATTGCACAAGAAACCTCTTAATGAGTAGGTATATGTGAGTACCCCAGTGAAAATTTCATATGCTACATACTTTAGTTGCCAATTAATGTCATTTATAAATCACATTTACTAGGAAACTATAGCCAACATTGGTGGTTAGTATGTGGGATTTTTGGTCCCACTTTTTATGGGTTTTGGGGTATCTAATATAAGCCCCCAGTTCCTTCTTATCACTATAATTATGTGGGAAGTGAAGGACAACACCTCCTCCTAGAATATATTATCCTCCATCTAAGAATTTGAGTATTTGACACACTAGAAAAACTTGCTGATCCAAATCAAACAACCATTTGGTTACAAGAGTGGAAATCGATAGTTGATTTTGGACTAGATGATGTAGATACAACAGAATTGGAAAGACACATCTTAGGCCTAAAATGAACACAGGTAAGACTCAAGGATCAAGAGGATTAACTCATTTGGTAGAAAACGACCTCGGGAATCTATACACCAAAGGATGGGTATACTTATTTAATTCGAGAACTAGTCCAAAGTGAGCCAACCTGGTGTTGGAAAAAACTTTGGAGGATAAACTGCCCGGCAAAGTCAAAACTATTTATGTGGAGTATATTAACAAACAAGGTACCAACTTGGGATATTCTACAAAAAAGAAAAACAATTGGCCCTGGTAGGTGTTCCCTGTGCAAAACAGAAGGAGAAACTACTCAACACCTTTTTCTGGACTGTCATTATATCAAGGAGGTATGGACAGACGTGTCTAGATATTTGAAACTACACTTTTTTTGGAGTGGACACACTTTGGAGAAAGGTTGGAAGGACTAGTGGATGAACAGATAAACTAAGGCCTACAGAATGTTGCCTCTGCTAATAATATGGGGTGTATGGCTTGCATGAAATACACTCATATTTAAAGAGGTTTATTTAGCACCAAAAATTACTGCTCTTAAAATCTTGGCCATCTACTCTACATACTTATCGATTGTTGGGAGAGTCAAGACAAAAAATATTTAGGAGGTCTCCATTGACAAAACAAAACCTTGGGGTTTTTTGGATGGAGCTTCCCAAAATAATAGATGTGGGGGAGGAGGGATTTTATATCTCTCATATTCTCACTACTTCACACTGACTTCTAATCTAGGATCAGGAACAAACATTTTTTCCGAACTAATGAGCCACAAACTACTCATTTCCTTTGCTCTTGAAAATAAATGCAAAATGATTACTATTTATGGAGACTCAAAAAATGTCATAAATTGGATAAATGGCACACAAAGATGAACAAATATTAGACTTTCTAACATAGTGGAAGACATCAAATCCTTACATATTGCTTTTGATTCTATTATCTCTCATCATGTGTATAGGGACATAAATCAAGAAGTAGACATGTGGTCGAAAGAAGGCACACACTTGGACATGGGCCTTTGGAAAATTTTAGAGTTCCTAAATGATCATATTCAGGAACATCCTCAACAAACTTTCATGTGAAATTATTGGACACCGTTTTTGTGAATGGACAACCATATACAGCAAAAACTACTTTGTGAATTTTTGTAAAATCCTATTGTATTCGATAATACAACAAATATAACAGGAAATACTTCAACAAGCTATGAAGTAGATCCATAAAAAAACAGATGATATGAATACACTCTGGAAGTGTATCTACAAAATGTAATTTTGTTCTCAACTGATGATATAAAATTACGCTTTTTTCCTTGGGGAAAAAATAGTCAAAATGTGGGAAAGATGAAAAATATTTAGGAATGACACATAAATTATGAGGGACCTTGTGAAAATGAATAACAATAATTAATTTTTTAAAGGAAAAAATATAATACTAACCCCTAAAAAATTTACCCTTAAAGTAAAATGAAACATAAACTTGGAGATATTGGACTAAAAGTACAACAAAAATAAGCCCTAATCTATTGTAGGAACACGCCACATAGATGTCCCAAATTTCTTTTCATATACAAATAAATTTTAGTCTTAAAAGAACCACATTATGATATCTCACATTATGATTACAAAAATAGTCAAATCCTAGAATATATAGAAGTGGGGTTTAGATAAGCATCCCCAAACCCATAAAAATGTGGAACTACAAATCCTACCAACTAACCACTAAATCATACTATAACTACCCATTATGGATGATTGATAAATGACATAAATGAACAATAAAGTACCATTAAGTCGAGCGTAACCACCATTACACCATCATCCTAGCTTATGATTGACTTATGGATAAAAAAGAAAAGACAGAAAATTCTTGTACTCGACTAAGTAAATATTACACGTCACCCTTATCATCCTTCTAATTTGATGAGAAGAAATAATGAAAGCCTTAACAAATTAATGACCAAGGATATATTTAAGAAGGTTCTTATTGTAACATCTCGCTCTTGCACACACTAAGCGGAATTATTCTTTGAGGACACTTGCGTGCAAGTGATCCAGGTTGTTATACTATTGGTTGTTTTGATTATGATTATGAGACATTGTGTATTTGATGTTATTTGATTTTTGTTGTATTTACATCGACAGGTGTTATTGATTGTGTTCTCCTGAGTGTGTAGGAATATGGATGTAGAGGATGTTGAGGCATCGATGAAACTCTGTGGACTCTGAATCGATTCAGGGAGTGGATTGTTAGGGTTTGAATGTTGTTGATGTAACATATGTACATAGGATTAGATGTTATGATGTTGATTATTATTGTTGACATGATTCGTTGATGGATGCAGGCTTACGATAGCTTGCCAACCAGACTCACATTTGGAGTAGAGGGGTAACACATGACAACCAGAGACATTGAGGGAGGGGTGTGGAAACATCCCTGCCACAACCTACTAGCACTCTCGTCATGGCTCGAACTGTAGGTTAACGATTACCTAGTTCGAGAAGACCCACGATGTCGTGAGGGTAGACTGTGGTAGTCTCTCACAATGATTATAAGGGGCATGCAATAAGGAAAGGTCCTTAATCCTTAGCGTCCCTTAGTCTCCCATAAGATCATCTGATGGAGTATTGACTCCAGGGGTTTGACATCTACCAAATTTAGTCAACAGGCGAGTGGCACCCTTGGAGCACGTAGTGCATCTTGAAGGGAACATCACACAAATTAAATGGAAAGAGGCGAGTGGCACCCTTGGAGAACATAGTGCGTCCTAAAGGGAACTTCATGATTTAACTTGGTAAGTTAATAAACCTAATTCCTAGAAAATTATGCCTCCTTAGGACCTAGTCGACCTTAAAATGAATGATGTGATAAGTAAAGCTTAATAACAATTTTTTTCCTTAAGAACTGTTTCCAAGCCTAGTGAATTGAAAACCTAGGTCTGGGTAGAACCTTAGAACTAAAAAAAAAACTAATTAGACATATAATAGGAAGGGGGTAAAGAAAATTCAAGCATTAATAATTAAAGTGAAAATTTTAATAAAGGTTTAATTAATAAAAGGGGTATTGGTTGTTTTTGTCTAAACCTGCTAATTCTGAACTTAGTTATAAAAAGGGGAAACTTTAAGAAAAAGGGAAACTTAAAGAAAAGGGGGAAACCTAAGGAAAAAGGGAAAATTTAAAAAAAAGAAGGGGAAACTTAAAGAAAAAGGGGAATATATAACTTAGTAAGGAATGTAGCCTTTGGAACTTTCTATTGATGAACACAACTAGGAATTAAGTAAGGTGTAAGTCATTTAAGAATTGTAAGAGAATAATGGGACACCGAGGATATTTTTTAGGAACGCTTTTAGTTGGGTGAGGTAAATAGACAAATTTAATTAATTAATAAATTGATTTTCTAGTGCAACTAGGGGATCGGGCGACATGTGTACGAGAGAGGTTTTTTTAAATTAATTAAATGAAAAAGAAATCTAATGAGGGTTTTGGGAAACTAATGACTAAGAAAAATCTATAAAAATGATGGCAGAGGAGAAGTAAGGATCACATCTGGCTTGCGTAATGTTACACTGCTGAAATTTCATCTTAATTGAACTTTCTCTTGTGGGAGTTGGGACACCCAGATTGGGAAACAAGTGGTTTCTCGACCTTGCAAGGTGAGATGGGTGCTAGCATTATCTGGCATCATGTGTGTGGCCCCTTCATGGCTTGGGGGGATCAAGGGGAAGAAGAGTACCCCTAGCGTTGGCTGGGAGGTACTAGTGAGGTCTCATCGATCGGCAAGAAGGATCTGGATGGAGCGAACGCATAGGAGGACATATTCGCCTCGTCATCGTTGGTAAAGGTACGCATATTAAAGTTGTTACTTGTATTAAAATTTAATTTACACTTGTTCATTTTACTATATTCGGATGACGATTTCACTGCCATGATATTTCCTTGCACGTGTATTCTATGGTAATTGTAACAGATTATTTTTCATAAAATCATATTTTGTAATGGTAATCTGACAGAAGAAAAAAAAAATATTTTCACATACATAACCACATTGGAAGAACTGCTACATAGGATAGAAATGGTTTTCTTTCGAATTTTGGTAAGAACGTAGGTCTCCTTAGGGATTCCTCGAGAATTATGTTATCAATGTAATCCCCTTGTCGCTTGATTCATCCTATAAGAAACCTTTCTATCCACAGTATCTTTAATTTATGAGTTACTGTCTAATTGATCATGGCTAGGGTTATCGCAAGAGTT
Source organism: Picea engelmannii (assembly GCA_009831015.1). Lineage (NCBI taxonomy): Eukaryota > Viridiplantae > Streptophyta > Pinopsida > Pinales > Pinaceae > Picea > Picea engelmannii. The sequence goes on along the minus strand of ML787387.1, from coordinate 427,029 downwards.
GACTCTAGGCTGTAATATATCCAAGCCTTAGCACATTTAAAATAATAATAATAATGGGTGATTGATCAATTATTGGAGGCTTCTAGAACTAGGTCTGAGAGATCTTTTCAATCATTAAAAATTAGAAATAAAGAGGCATGACCTCATCTGCTAAATTCATTTTAAAATCACAAGGGTGGATAGAAGATAGGAGATAGAAAAAACTGGAAGAAGAAGCCAGGTATCCAATTCTGATAAATATGGACTTCCTTTCAGTAGAAGAAATAACACCAAACTTCAAATATCTGTACATAGGTCTTGTTTCACTCACAGCAAGATAGAGGGAAATCTATGAACAATTAAAACTTGTAAATAATGCAAACCAATTAAGATGCAGGTATTGTTCTACTCACATCAAAACATAGGAAAAATCGCACTTGAAAGAATGATCTTAATTAGTCACAGCAGAAGTCTCACTGAATTGTAACCATTACAAGATGAATTAATGAATGGAAGGAGGAAAGAGAAGTAATGAAAACTTCAGAAACAATAACATAGGAAGAAGACATAATCTAACATAACGAGGTGTAGAATCTCTTTTCTTCTGTTAAGTATTATTGAAATGACTGCATTACATGTCCCAACCTAAAAGGCTCTTGGTCTGTCCCCCTCTCTATGAATCTGCAATCTATCTCTTTATACAAAATTTGTCTCAATTGAAAAACCCTTGGATTACCCACAACCTCTGCATGCATTATTGATTCTCAATTAGTTGTGCTGGCATTTTTCTTGACTCTTCGTTTTCTCCTGGATACATTTAATATCTTTTGTTCATATATTTATTACAGATACCATGATCATTGGCACTCGGATTCTGTTATGAATGAAAATGATGGAAAAGCCTGCAATTAATAATGATAACATTTCTGGACTAAAGTGTTAATCATGACGAAACAAGCACCAAGGTTCATCATTCTCATTTATTTATATCATCTATTCATTTTCCACCTACATGCGAATATTCAGAAGCTCGGCTTCTGCCCTTTTTTTTCTTTGACAGAGGCATTTTTATTTGACATCTGGAACCCTTACCCATCGGCATTTTATATATATGATTGGAACCCTGACTTTGGGCCTTCGAGATTTGGGGGAAGGGAGGATGGGATATTTAAATTCCTCCAGCAGTCAAAATATTTGAAGCAAAACATGGTGCTTGGAACTGTGAGCAAGATGAAAATTAGTGCAAGGAACCTTGACTTTGGGCCTTCGAGCTTCAAGCCTTTAGGCTTTGGGGGAAGGGAGGTGACATGGAGTAAAGCTCCAAATTTATGGGCGCTATCCCCTTTCCACTAGTCTCGCTCCTTCATGCGACCTCGATCTATGACCTGGGGCTAAGCCTCCTGGCGCTTCGCAACTTCGAGTTTCGGTTGTCTAGAATTCAACTGATTTCTTTTCACACGAACTCTGAACTGGAGGAGTTACTCAAAACCTCATTGATGGTTCATGCCCCCTCTGAAAACCAACAATGGTGATCTCTTCGTGTTTCGCGACTTCGGACCTTGGGATTTTTTACTCCTCGATACTCCGATTCACGAATCCCCGAAGGAACTCACGACTAATGACTATGTAACTTTCCCAGATCTGATGGCCTGAGATAGTCTCACTCCCTCTGGACAGATCCATGGTCCAGATGAAATTTGGGTTTTGTGAATTCGTATATTTTCTTCCCTTGCGAATATGCGAAGTCTGAAGGATTTCGAGGTGTAACCTCCCCGTACCTTTTTGACATCTGACAATTGTTCGTGACCCTGATACCTTCTGAAGGGATCTCAAATGTCACTGAGAAAAATTCAATATTTGTTCCAACATGGGCTCCATATAGGGATGGTGTTTTCCTGTAAAGCGCCAAGAACAATAGACCATGTGCCTTCATCCATTGGGCGACCTGAAATCAACCTTGCCAATTGTGAAACCTATCATTTTACCTACGTCTGTTCTGAAACCAGAATCATTTATTCACTGCAATCAAAGAGGTTTTTCACTCGATGAAATGATATACATCTTGAAAACTAAAAATCTCCCTTTGTACAGTGTATTCATTGGGCTATGGAGTCATAATTCCTTAAAACAAAACCATACTAGATGCCAAACTGAAATGGAAACATATTGAAAACTATTGTTGAACTCTAATGCTCAAAGTCAAGCTTATTTATATACATCACCTACTCTAAATGATATCACTGCTTGTTCAAGTATAGGAAATTTCCAAATCAACCAAGCAAATATCCGACTAATAAACTTAATTATGCTTCCATCTTTGAGCATGAAAACGACAGGAGAAGCTACAAATTTCAAAACATACCTTGGGAGCAGGTACTTACAGTTTTGAAATTAAGACCTCAAGAAGTCAGAAATAAAAAATTTAATGCCCCATTTTGACTCCATATAAGTTGCTACTCGATCGTATAAGGGAAGAGATACACCACTTTTTAAATTAATCCATACTTCCTTCTACTGGGCAAGTTGTATGAAATGCCTTTGTGCACTTTTCCCACTGCTGATTTTTTCTTCTTCTAGCACAAAAATGTTGCACTGAAACTTATTGGTATGTTGCTCAATATTTTCTAAATAGGGAGGAGAGATCAGTTGTTTCAATAACCCATGCTTATATCCTTCATCCTCTGTCCATAGATATTCTTGATAGCTATCATACATAGGTTGATTTCTTTTATGATGCTGCTAATTGCTTTCCTGTTGAACCAAACTATTTTGTTGCTCATCGTCTTCAGAAACACTTTCATCATATTCATCAAACAAAGGAGGAATTTCATAGGTTTTTGTGTGTGATGAAGAATAAATATTCTCTTCTTTCTCTTCTGGATACTCATCATAAACTGGTTTCTCATAGAAAGTTCTGGAACATTGACTTTCAGAAATTTATTTTTTGTGAGGATCTAGAAAACATGGTTGAATATCAACAGATTGATTTTCATGAGGATTTACAACAGTGACCCTACCTAAAATCTCAATTGCATTCGGATGACTACAATTCTCCTGAAAATATTTATGAAATGGATTTTTGGCAACATACAATTCATCGTATTTTAGGGCCTTTACTTGATCATGAAACCGATAAGGAAGGGATTTTTCCATAGCAAAATGACTATGTTCTATATAAACAAACAGTGATTGTATATGGCCTTCCATGAGTTGTTGGTCTTCATGAAGATCTAGACCAGCGATTTCATCATCATGTTGTACAATTAAACTATTTTCGGCATCATTAATGTTTAAAAAACTCATTATGAAAGTATTCCTCTTGAACAGCATAATTAAAAATAGAGTCATATATGAATGAGCTTGAAACTAGCTCTTCATCTGAAAAAGCGTTTTCATCCCCATCGCTGCAACAAATCAGGTTGTGATCAGTTTGAAATCCTTCTGACCTTTTCACTTCATCTTCATGGAGTTTGGTTTGATATTCTTCTTGAATATGATCACAAGAGCTATCATATTCTACTTCTTTATCAACAAACTCTTCCTCATGCTGATCATCTTTATAAATTTGAGAAATTTCTGATATTTCTTCCTCCTCTTCAAGAGAATTTGTTTGATATTTTGGTTTTATGAATTCGATATTGCAGCAATCTTGAAAAAGGAGTGCAGTTGAATAGATCCTCTTACAATGTTGATGAAAAAATATGTGGAAATATTTCAATGAAGGAATGGGGTAAATATTTATACTAGAGTCTAGCATCTCTTTCCAATGAAAACATAAACAGTTTCATGAGGACATCTTCATGATGCACATCCAATTCATCCATGAGATTTTGAAATTCAAGCAAGTGTTGAGCAGGATTGTCGTCCACATATCCTCCAAATTTAGGAAGGACGTCTTCCCAAATTTGACGTCTGGAACAGTGTTTGGAAAACCATAAACATTTGTGAATTCCAAAGGAGCAATCCGAGCAGTGAACAAATTTGACATTTTGAAACCAGTGGAGTCGCCAGTGAATCATGTAGAGTCTTCGAACCAAGGAGTTTTTAGGTGAATGATCACATCCAATTGAATTCCTATCCCTTGTTCACCATCAAGAAATAGATCTAAAAAATTTCGTCTCCCAGGGAAGATAACTTTGTTTCTCCATCCCCGGCAATGCCGCCAGAAAATGTTGTCGCAAGGGTTGACTCTAGGTTGTAATAGAGCCAAGCCTTAGCACATTTAAAAAAAAAGATAATAATGGGTGATTGATCAGTTATTGGAGGCTTCTAGAACTAGGTCTGAGAGAGATTTTCAATCATTAAAAATCAGAAATAAAGAGGCATGACCTCATATGCTAAATTCATTTTAAAATCATGAGGGTGGATAGAAGATAGGAGATAGACAAAATTGGAAGAAAAATCCAGGTAACCAATTCTAATAAATATGGCCTTCCTTTCAGTAGAAGAAATAACACTAAACTTCAAATATTTGTACATAGGTCTTGTCTCACTCACAACAAGATAGAGGAAAAGCTATGAACAAATAAAACTTGTAAATAAGGAAAAACAATTAAGATGCAGGTCTTGTTCTACTCACAACGAAACAGAGGAAAAACTGCACTTGAAAGAATGCTCTTAATTAGTCACAGTAGAAGTCTCATTGAATTGTAACCATTACAAGCTGAATTAATGAATGGAAGGAGGAAAGAGAAGTAATGAAAACTTCAGAAACAATAACACGGGAAGAAGATAGAATCTAACATAACGAGGTGTAGAATCTCTTTGCTTCTGTTAAGTATTATTGAAAAGAATGCATTACATGTCCCAGCCTAAAAGGCTCTTGGGCTGTCCCCCTCTCTATGAATCTGAAATCTCTCTCTTTATACAAAATTTGTCTCAATTGAAAAACCCTTGGATTACCCACAACCTCTACATGTGTTATTGATGTCTCTCCAGTTCACCAAACATTTTATCTCCTCTGTGAATCGCATCTGCATTTCATTACTGTATATTTATTTACTATGTGATGCCTGTGTTTTCTTTATTCCTTGATTGCGTTTTCATTTAAAATCTTGCTTATGTTGATTACTGTGTTGGATTATTATTGTGTTTTACCTTTAAAAATATCACTTTTGTTCTAAACAGAATTGTCCACTAAAAAATTTGTTGTATAATTGTGGCTCCCCAATATTAGCTAAAAACACCTTTCAACAGTGTATTGTACATCAAGGCATGGCACTGTCAGTCTTGTTTGTTGTCCCGATTAGAGTGAAAACAAGTTTTACTCAGAGTTGTTTCCTAGCTATCCCTACCATGACCGGAGCCATTGGATGTATAAACCTTAGAATTTAATTTATTTTTTAAAACTTATATAAATTCACCTTATCCACGGTCATTGAATCTGTCTCATGTATGTGCCTCCTCGTTATTATCATGACATCCATCTAGCCATATAAATTAATAAAGTAGTGGTTAATAGAGTGATTTGCCCATATTTCATTTAAATCATGTGGGGTTTAATTCCCCTAACACAACTACAGTGCGATGTAATTGGTTTTACAGAGAAAAGCTTGAGCGGTTAGACTAGTCGTGCCATGTATTTTAGAATGTTTAAGTTTTACTATGACAATGAAAATTTTTGTCAGTGAATTTACTATGGAAGAGAGGTCATTTTTGAGATAATCTCAAAGGAGGGTACATGTGATAGCCAACACACACTCCACATTCAATTCTAGTTGATAGAATAATTTCACCGTTTTAGACCTTGTTTTCAGTAATTGCAGTTCAGGGAGGTTAACTTAATGACATATATATATATATATATATATATA
>ML787387.1:405827-420919 GCA_009831015.1 Picea engelmannii | reverse complement strand
TGCCCAATAATATATTAATCCATATTAGATCAGTCGTTATTTTTGGAAGCTTTACTTAAAGGATAAGTAGTACCGTAGTATTAGATTAATGAGTATTTTTGCTTGAACCTTAAATAAGTAGTATTAAATTAATCTCCATTTTTAAACTAAATATTTAGACCAATTATGTAAGCTTTTTATAAACACATTGCAGTTTTAGATTATCCTTATTTTTACTGGAAGGATTGTAAAGCTGGTGATGTTGTGTAAACTAGTTGAGATAAAGATTTTCTGAATGTATATAGATGCATGATGTATGATGTAGGAAGTTAATGATGGAAGATGAAAAGTCTTAAAGGAGAATAATCTCTACGATGGCGGAAGCTAGAAGGTTGTATCACCATTGTAGTTTATTTAGTCATTTCTTTATTAAAATTGCCAAGAGAATGAATGTAGTTATTGCAAACTTGGACATGATGTTTGCATGACTAAATAAAGGACCCCGGGAGGCATATCACTTCTCACACCTCAGATTCTATTTAATTATTGATTGATTAAATAGCGCGCATGGGCCTTAAATAGAATTGTAACTCAAGTTTGTTGTTGCTAGATAGATTGTGTATGTCTGTTCTCTTGCGCGCTCGTGAAATTTTAAGGTTAATTAAAGTGTTGAATAAATATTAGATTCATCTGGTTGTGCGTGGCGAAGGGACACTAATGATCGGTTTTTTTTTTTATTTCTATGCGCATTGATCGATAATTGCGTATGATAATCGGGCTTGGGTCTTGTGCTTCTTGATGATCACGGTCACTATTGGAATTGATGTTTTTCACCTTGCGATATAACGTTTTATTGTGTTGTTACTCACTCATCATGTATATTATAGTCTCTTATGTCATTGATGTTGGTTGTGTTGGGTTGGTTGATGATTGTCTTCAGCTTAGTAGTCTTGTCTTTCTTGTGTCAAACGAGATGTAGACACCTCCTTGTTCCTCAGAATAGTCGCCAGCCTTGAGACCTTATATGGTCAAAATCGATGGGAACCTAGGCTTGAGTGTTTCTTATGGGTCCTGGAGGTCCCAACCTTGCAGGGTAGGATGGGCGAGTAGCCGTTTCATTTCTTTACCTGATTGATTAAAGTATGTTGCATCTAGTTGCATGATGTGCTAGTATGTTAGGTCATTATGTTGACTATTGTTTGAATTGTGTGTGTTGTTTTTGCCATCAAGTTGTGTTGATTAATTGTGTCATTGTTACCTTCCTGCTTAAAAAAAAAAAACACTTTTTATGTGACACATGTTGTTGTAATGACGGGGGTTATTACATATGGTATCAGAGCCAGTTTGACCGTGACTTGGGATCATTACGGCTTCCTTGATTATATATTTGATTATAATGTCACTAATTAAATTTATGTGTATTTGTGCAGGTAATAATGGTTATAATATGTCATGAAGGAAGACGATGGGGTGTTAGGGGAGGAGGCGTGACGTCCCCAGTAACATCCATGCCTGAGGGGTCTAACCCCCAGGGAGACAAACAAGTTGTCGAGAAGGAACAGATAGTTGTGGGTGATGTGGTTGGGTTGATGAGGTCATTTCAGCAGATGTCTAAGTCACTGATCAGTCATTTGGATAGATATGAGGCCAGGGCATCGACACCCCCTGAGGGTCCACTGCATGCTCCGGTCAGTACTGGTAGCATTCATCGCGAAATTGAGAAGGTCAAATTTCCTGAGTTATTTGGTGCCCGAGATGACACAACTTCCAAGGCATGGTTGGATAATATGGAAATGTTCTTTTCAATTCGTGAATATACCTCCAACATGAAGGTCTGTATGGTGGTCTTTCAACTGAAGGGGAGTTCTCTTCTATGGTGGAAGGCGGTCCTACCGCAATTGAACATGGTCGTCGAAGATGTGTCATGGGAACTATTCGACGAATGGTTCTGAGAGAGGTATCTATCTCAGAAATTCATTGAACATTAGCTCAATGAGTTCAATGCCTTGCGACAAGGTGGTCATACAGTGCCCGAGTACGAGGCCCATTTTATGGAGCTTATTCAGTATGCTCCCCACCTAAATACCAATAAACTTAAGGTCAAGAAGTTCGTGTTTGGCCTTAATGAAAGCATTCATGAAAAGGTTAGGAATTTGATGCCTCAAAACTTGCATGATGTTTCTCAGATGGCCCTCATAGCAAAGGAGGACCTTATTAGCGGGGGTCAAAGAAGGACTCTGGCGATACCAGTGGGGCAGGTGTCATCTGGTGTGCAGCAACATCAGACACCAGCTAGATATTCACCAGGATATCATGGCTTCCAGAGATGATTCACTTTCAATACACCTCGATGACCAGTGCCTCAGCAACAGACTCCTTACCAAGGACCACAACACCAAAAGTAGTGTCAACCACAGCAGCAGCAGTTTAGGCTTATTCAGCAGAACAGACCAGGGTTCCAAGCCGGTGGGCCGTCAGCTTCTACTTCAGGTACCAAGAGTACTGGACTGAAGAAAGGGTGTTGGACATGTGGGGAGCCACATTACCAGTGTGACTTCCCAATGGAGAGGACCAAAGCATCTGGATCAGTCAGACCCACTACCATGGGAGATTTGGGCAAGGCCCATCGGATTCATGCAGTGGTGAATAAATGCCAGGCAGAGCACCAGTCGACTGTACTCAAGACGTCAAGTACTGTTGCTGACCAGACCCTTAGTATTTTGATAGATCCAGATGATACAGAGAGTTTTGTCTCTGTTGCAGTGCTAAAAAGAATTAAGGTAAAGGAAGTCAAATAGGATGATTTTTTCCTTGTAGAAATGGCTTCGGGAGCCAAACAGAAGGTTGGAGGGAAGGTGATGGGTTGTATCCTTAACTTGGGAGAGTTTGTCACAAGGGCCAACCTGTATGTCAAAATCTTAGGATCTTATGATGTCGTGATTGATATGGACTAGTTGGAATCGCATGAGGCGATACTCAACTGTAATACAAAATAGTTTATCTTGGTCGATGATGAGGGACAAAGACCTGTGATAGTGGGTTGGAACCAAGGAGTCTCCGTGAGGTTCATCTCTTCCTTGCAGCTATGGAAGAGCATGTGCAAGGGATGCAAGCTTTATGTGATCCTTGCATTAAACGAGAAGGGAGTTGCGGAAGGTCTAGAACAACTTCTGGTGGTGAGAGAGTTTGTGGACGTCTTCCCTGATGAGTTACCTAGGATTCCGCCAGAGAGGGAATTGGAATTTACCATCGACCTAAAACTAGGAACTGAACCAATAGCAAGAATGCCTTATTGGATGTTGACCCCAGAGTTACAGGAGTTGAGAATGCAACTAAAGGAGTTGTTAGATCTAGGACTTATACGTCTGAGTGTGTCACCATGGGGGGTGCCTATTATTTTCATACAAAAGAAGGATGGTTCATGGAGACTCTACATTGACTACCATCAATTGACCAAGGAAAGGATCAAGAATTAGTACTTGTTGCCAAGGATTGATGATCTGTTTGATCAGATGAAAGGCGCGACAGTGTTTTCAAAAATCGACTTGAGATCAGGGTATCACCAGTTACGGGTCAATGAGGATGAAATCCCTAATATAGCCTTTAAGATTAGGTTTGGACATTATGAGTTTATTGTTTTACCATTTGGACTGACAAACACCCCAGGGGTATTTATGAGTTTGATGAATAGGGTGTTCTATGAATACTTGGACACGTTTGTCCAAGTATTCATTGACGATATTTTGATTTAATATTGGATGATGGGGGATCATTATGAGCACTTTCACATGGTACTACAGTGTCTACGAGAGAACAAATTATATGGGAAATTGTCTAAATGCTCATTTTATCAATCGAAGATTCACTACTTAGGGCATGTCATCTTCGTCGAAGGTATCATTGTGGATATAGAAAAGGTCAAGGCTATTATGGAATGGCTTGCGCCCACAAATTTCCCCGAAGTGAGTAGATTCATGGGTTTAGCGGGATACTAGTGACGATTCGTCGAGGGTTTTTAGAAGATAGAAAATCTAATCACGGAATTGCAGAAGAAGAACAAGAAGTTTGTTTGGACCGATAAATGCATGGAGGCATTTCGGAGGCTCAAGGAGTTGTTGACAACAACATTGATACTAAAGGTCCCTGGCATGGAAGCGGACCTCTTGGTATGCACTGACGCATCCAAGGAAGGCTTAGGTGGAGTCTTGATGCAAGACAGTCGAGTGATCTTTTTCATCTCTAGAAAGTTGAGAAGGCATGAGGAGAACTATACGATGCACGATTTTGAGTTGTTATCCATTGTTTATGCCTTGATATTTTGGAGACACTACCTTATTGGATGAAAATTTGAACTAAAAATGGACCATTATGGTCTACAACACATATTTACGCAAAGCGACTTGAACGCGTGACAACGACGTTGGTCGGAATTGCCTAGCGAGTACGATTTTGAGATTACTTACATAAAAGGAATAGTGAATAGAGTGGTAGATGCATTGATTCAGAGACCATGCATATTTTCGATGATGCCTCTTTAGGCGAATCTACATGAAAATATCCTAACTTTACAGTGCGAAGATGACTGGTACAAAGAGGTCAAGGATTTTATCGGACAAAACACAATGATGGTACCAAAATTTGAGGGATTTACTATGGACAATGACAGATTAATGATATTTAAAAAACAAATTTACATACCGCCCAATGACGATTTGAGGAGTTTGATACTAAATGAGGCTCATAGAGAAGTGTACATGTCTCACCTAGGAGTCACGAAGATGAGGGCATACCTTAAATCCTTATTCTTCCATAAAGGAATGAAGGCAGACATAGTCAACTACGTGGCAAGATATCTAGAATGTCAGTAGGTGAAGGTTGAACATAAACATCCAAAAAAATTACTACAACCAAACGATATTATGGAATCGAAATGGGAGGTCATTTCGATGGATTTCATTATTGGATTGCCACTAACAATAAGGAGACATGACTCGATTTTTGTGGTAGTCGACACTCTAATGAAGAGTGCTCATTTTATTCTTCTGCATATGACGTATCAGGCACCAGACTTAGCTAGAGTTTTCATCAATGATATTTTAAGGCTACATGGCGTACCTAAGAGGATTATATCTGATAGAGGATCGGTGTTTACAAGATGATTTTGGACTAGTTTCCAAGAGGCCTTGGGAACCAACTTAACTTTAGTAATGTGTATCATCCGATAACAGAAGGACAAAATGAGTGAACAAACCAAATCTTGAAGGATATGTTGCGTATGTACATGATGGACCAACAGAAGTTTTGGGAAGAATTATTGCCACTGGTATAATTTTCATATAACAACAGTTATCAAAGAACCATTAAGATGGTGCCTTTCGATTTTCTTTACAGGCGACCGTGTCAAACACCTTTGAGTTGGGAACGGATTGAGGATAGGGTCTTTGTGGGACCTGAAGCGATCCAAGAAATGGAAGACCAAATGAAAACCATAAGACAAAGGATAAAGGAAGTGCAGGATTGGTAGAAGAGTTATGTCGATGTGCATCGTGTCGATCATAGTTATGAAGTTTGTGATCGAGTCTTCTTGCAGGTGAAACCGCATAAGAGTTTGATCAAGTTTGGAAAAGGTGCTAACCTCTCTCCGAGGTTCTTGGGACCCATTGAGATTGTGGAAAGGAAGGTGCCCATGGCCTATCGACTAGCCTTGCCTGAGCCTTTGAGGCGTATGCATGATGTTTTTCACATATCTTTTTTGAGACATTATGTTACTGATCCTACACATGTTATTGACATGAGTTCCTTGAAGGTATCATATGAGGGTGCTCTCATGGTCGAGCCAATCTGAATCCTGGACCATCTCATTCGATGGCTATGACACTGAACAATAGATCAGGTCAAGGTCCAGTGGGACAACTATATTCCACATTGTAAGGGCCCCCTTCCTCAACTACTTGCGACGCAACGCAATTTTTTTTTTTTTTTAAACAAGAAGGAAACAATGACAGCAGTTAAACATCATAACTTGACGATGAACACAACGCATGTGGATCAGCCAACACACAACAACGACTCATCATACTAGCACATTAGGCGCCTCAATGAAACATGTAATAATCTAGGATAGATAAGGATGACTACCTCTAGAGACAAGCAAGACAATGCCTACAGGATAAAGGACAGCATCAACATCCTGACACAATGGCTTTGACACCCAGTAAATAGATACCTCTATGGCACACAACCAAGAGCAAAGAGGCGTTACACAAACTAGTACCAACAATAATTACAACGAACAACGCCCACATCGGGACCCACAGACTCCCACCATGTTATCGTTTGCCTCCATCCATTTAGGTGTGCATTGGTCCCCTCATCAGGAATCATGTTGTCACCAGGCAGTGGGCGTGATCGTAACCATGGCACAACAAACATAATTGGACCCTTAACCCAAGCCAATTCCACACACTAGAAGGCTAAATTAACTGACAGGAAGACTATACCCACACACCCCAGCCACAGGACAACAAGACACCATGTGACATCATTCAACTTAAAATTGCACCAACTATCAAACTACTTCGCCAACAAACCATAAACCATTATCTGTTAAGAAAGATGTCTAGGTGTGAAGGGTAAACTATTATAATGTTACTATTGCCACAAATGTTATCATAAAGGTGAACTAATAAATGCGCTCAACAAATCAAAAAGTCGTGTGTCAACAGTATACATTGTCCATTAAAAAGTGATCTAGTTAACATTAAAAAGTGATGTATGCTTCTTATTAAATATTTGACATTGCTGAGTATATTATTGTTGTCTAAATACGCGATGTTGTTATCTACTAATTATATCTCTGTCTGATCTTAACAATAACAACTTTGACTGTCAGATTAAATAACATGCGTTTAAATTTTATCTGATCTATCTTAACAATATGGATAGGCTTATGTATAAGAATGGTTGTCTAGCAATATTGGTGTCTTGTTTATGAAACATATAAATTGTTGTCACTAGGCATAAAATTTGATGTTAATTATGTATAAAAACTTGTTGTCTAAAATATAAAATTGGTTGTCGAATGTATCGATATCAATATATCCATAATCACATGCAAAAGGTTTCTTCCACATTTCCATATCCATATCCATTTTTCGAATTTTTTTTTGAACATTACTTTAACACACATGGATCAATTCTTCTACAGTTATCTTGATTATTTTTTTTAAAGTAATTTAATAATATAATCAAGGAGGTGTAAGCATAATACATAATTGTTGTACATATTCAATAATGTCTCTATATTCAAATTGTAAGTTTCAAACATTCACTCGTCCATGATTGTTCCTTAGAAACGTGAAAATATAAAATTACAAAGTATGGAAATAAAAAGAAGAAAGACTTTATTTGTTTCTATAGGTCCCAGTAACTATTTTTCTGTAATTATGAAATAAAAGCCTAGTTATGTTATTGACCAGAACTTTGATGTGTAGATTTAATCGCTCAACACTATTATAAACAAAACTATGTGACCATTTATTATTTTACATGAATGTATTTAATTGGATTTTAAACAACTCATTACACATGAACTTGTAAATAAAAAGGGACATTTTTTGCGTTAAGAGTTGCAGATAAAAACGAGACTCCTTCAAATAAATTCTCCTTTTTAATAGATTTGACAATGATGTGGTGATCCCAATGTAGTCATACAGTGCAATCCAAATGCAATCATACCATCCAATCAAAACACATTCATACCCTGTCATTAAATATACACGCAGTCAACGCAGTCATTAAATATACCAATTGTCTGTTATAAACGCAGTCAATATACACGCAGTCTAAAATCAAGGGGAAAATTTTGCTGTCATAAAAATGCCACATGCTACACCATAGAAACGCCAACAAATGCACAGTAGATACACCACAATTGGCATAGCCAAAACACAACAATCCATTTGTTGTCCTTCCATTATATAAATTCGCTCTATATTAACTGGTCTGTTATGTAAACTCGCTGCCAAATATATAAATGTTGTATATCGATATAATAATTGTTGTCTAACATAATATATAGGATGCTAACGTGGTCAAACACAACAGTAATCAATTTAAATAAAATCATTGTCTACATTCGAATCACAGACAATCAAATCAAATTAAAATGCTATTGTTGTATATTAAAATGCCTTTGCTCTCAATAGTATAAATCGCTATATAAATACTGCCAATAGTATAATTTTGATGTATATTAATATGCCAAAAATGTTGTCCATCATTGATAGTGGAAATTGTTGGTCTAGTAAGATTAATATATTGCTACCTAACAAGATATAGGATTCGCCACATGTCAAGATATGGCTATCCATAATATTGTTGTTAATACACGGCAAATATTGATATCCATTAATACATATCAAGAAGACATATCAAAACGTTGTGTAAATACAAGAATTAATCATTTATAAATATCTCTAAATAATTCACTATCCTACAACATTAAAACGCAAGTATATCAACAATGAGATTCATTGGAAGGTCGTGGTACTTTAAAACGCAGGTAAAGGGTTAAATTCAGCAGTACAAACGAAATAAAAACTGGATGCATATAGTGGTTTATCCAACCATAAAAATGAATTCAACTCTAGATGCATAAAATGTTTATTTCAACAGTAAAACAAATTCCAAAATCTGGGTGCAATCAAATCAATCATCCGGCAACGAATCAACAATACTCATTCACAAGATGACGCAAAGACTAATCATTCATCCATGGATAAATCAACATGGAGATAAGAAAGGTAGATGTTTGGGAAAACATTATCCTTCACTCATCATCCACACACAGAAAAGCAGGGCATTAGAAGCTATAGGTCTATTAACACCAAAGTGATGACCGTCGATTCGACTCCTGGCCAACTACTCAGGCATGGAATGATGATCTAGGGATAAGCATGGAAGATAAATAACAATATCTTCATAATAATCAATAAAACAAACAAAAAATTCATAGCAATCAAGGATTAGGTTTCCAAGAAAATCAATTCGAAAGCAGCGAACGTAAAGCTATGATGACATTAAATTCTCAATTAAAAACATTGAGTAAAACACATTTATTTACACAATAGAAGTACAGTAATGAAATCGCAAGAACAAAAATAATGTACCATTCAAATAAACGCATGTGTACCATAGCCCAAAGCGATAGCTCTGAGTCATTGTCCCACGTACACTCCATCCAACTCGAATTCCTGACCAATGTGACTTCATCGGTACCTCCTAGCCAACACTACGGGTACTCTTCTTCCCCCTAATCCCCCCGAGCCGCAAATGGGCCACGTACACTAAACCAAAGAACAATTATCACCCAGCTCGCCTCCCAAGGTCGAGCTACCACTCGTTACCCGAGCTAGGTATCCCAACTCCCACAAGATAAGTCAGTCAAGACAACAATTCTACAGCGTAACGTTACGCATAAATATCCCATCCATACTCCTCCTCCTCCATCCTTTTTATAGAGTTTATAAGTGATTTCTTTCCCAAATTCCCATTTAATTTATTTTTTATTAATTTAATTCAAAAAAAAACTCCCCCGTACACATGTCACCCATCCCCTTAGTTGCACCAGAAATTAATTTCATTAAATATTTAATTACTCCTATTTCCCTCACCCACCTAAAAGCATTCCTAAAATTTCTCCTTGGTGTCCCAATATTCCCTTACACAACTTAAATGACTTACGCCTTTACTAAATTCCTAGTTGAGTTCATAATTAGCAAGTTCTTAAAGGAAAGATTCCTTACTAAGTTAGACATTCATCTTTTTCCTTGCGTTTCCCTTTTTCTTTATGTTTCCCATTTTTTCCTTAGTTTCCTATTTCTTTTAAGTTTCCCTCTTTTCCCTTTTTAACTAAAACTCAAATTATCAAGTGTAGAAAAACCACCTCTTTCCCCTTTTCCTTTTTAATTAATAAAATTTAATTAGCACAAGTAGATAAAACAATCATTTCCCTTTTAAAATTTTAATCCCCCAATATAATTTGATTTTAATAAATTAATTGAATTTCTTACCCCTTTCTCATTACACGTTTAACTATGATTATTATTTTTTACCACAAGTGTCACTTAGACCTAGATTTTAATTTCCTAGGCTGGGCAAAATTGTTATTAGGGAAATTTTTTTAAAATCTTACTTAACACATCATTTGCTCTAAGGTCGTCTAGGTTTATTCACTTACCAGTTAGAAATGCGACTTGACCTTCAGGATGCACTACGTGCTCCAAGGGTGCCACTCGCCACTTTTTGTTTTCCTTGCGTGACGTTCCCTTCAGGATGCACTACGTGCTCCAAGGGTACCACTTGCCTCTTTTTTTTTTCCTTACGCATTGTGCCCTTCATGACGCACTACGTGCTCCAAGGGTGCCACTCGCCTCCTTCTGTTTTCCTTGTGCAATGTTCCCTTCGGGACGCACTATGTGCTCCAAGGGTGCCACATTCCTCTTTTCATTTTCCTTGCGCGACGTGCCCTTCAGGATGCACTACATGCTCAAAGGTTGCCACTCGCCTATTGACTGACTTGGTAGATATCAAAAACCCCTGGAGTCAATACTCGTCCAGGTGATATTTTGGGAGACTAAGGGCCTCTAAGAAATAAGGCCCATGCCTTATTGCACGCCCCTTAGAATCATCGTGAGCAATTGTCACAGTCTACCCTCACGGCATCATGGGTCTTTTCGAACTAGGTAATATTTAAC
The DNA here is from genome assembly GCA_009831015.1 of Picea engelmannii. NCBI lineage: Eukaryota > Viridiplantae > Streptophyta > Pinopsida > Pinales > Pinaceae > Picea > Picea engelmannii. Next base: position 410,183 of record ML787387.1, on the reverse strand, counting down.
CTACAGTTCAAGCCACGGTGGGAATGCTAGTAGGTTGTGACAAGGCTGTTGTCCACACCTCTCCCTCAAAGTCTCTGGTTTTCGTGTGAGGCCCCTCTACTCCACATGTGAGTCTGGTCGGCAAGCTATCATCAGCCTGCATCATTAAAAAATCATGTCAGAAATAATAATAAATCATCATAACATCTAATCAGATGTACATATGTCATATCAACAACAATAAAACCCCAATAGTCCACTCCCTAACTCAATCCAGAGTCCAAGGGGTGTCATTGATGCCTCTGCATCCTCGAGGTTCAAAGTCCCGCACACTTGGGATAACCCAGTCAATAGCACATGTCTATGTCAATACAACAAATAACATATCATCATATCCATAATGCCTCATAATAATAATCAAACGGACAATAGTACAATAATCTGGAACACTTTCAAGCAAGTGTCCTCAAAGAATAATTTTTCTCAGTGCGCGCAAGAGAGGGATGTTACATACAACCCCTCTTGGTCTAAAATTCATCCCGAATTTTCACAGTATATAAGTGTCGAGATAAAGTGTATCACAATATCATAATTCTATCTATAAAAAAAAAATGGAACTACTGGCACATATCATATGTGTCCTCCTAGATCACCGAGTGTGGACTATAGTTGTCCCACTCGACCTTGACCTAATATTGTTTGACATCGTAGTTGTCGAATGTGATGGTCCAGAATGCAGATCGGCTCTACCATGAGTGCACCCTTGTCATATACCTACAAGGAGCTCATGTCAATAACATGTGTAGGATCACTAATACAATGTCTCAAAAAAGATACGTGAAAAACATCGTGCATACGCCTCAAGAAGGCTAATTGACAGGCCACGGGCGCCTTCATTTCCACAATCTCAAAAGGTCCCATGAACCTAGGAGAGATTTTATCTCCATTTCCAACCTTGATCGTACTCTTATGAGGTTTTACCCACAAGAAGACTTGATTGCCAACTTCGTAACTACAGTCGACACGGTGCGCATCGGCATAACTCTTATGTCGATCCTCTACTTATTTGATCCTTTATCTTATTATTTTCATTTAATCTTCCATTTCTTGGATCGATTCTGGTCCCACCAGGACCCTATCCTCAAGTCTATCCAACTCAAAGGCATCCGACATTGTCACCCATAAACAAACTCAAAAGGTGGCATCTTAATGGTGCTTTGATAACTATTGTTATATGCAAATTCTACTAGTGGAAAGAATTCCTCCCAATGCTTATGTTGGTCCATCATGTACATGTGCAACATGTCTTCCAAGATTTGGTTTGTTCGTTTAGTTTTCCCATCTGTCTCCGGGTGATATGCAGTACTAAAGTTAAGTTGGGTTCCCAAGGCCTCTTGGAAACTAGTCCAAAATCGTCCAATAAACATCGATCATTGATCAGATATAATCCTCTTAGGTACACCATGCAACCTCCCAATCTCACCGATGAAAACTCTAGCTATGTCAGGAGCCTGATACGTCATACATATAGGAATAAAATGAGCACTCTTTGTCAGAGTGTCGACGACCACAAAAATCGAGTCGTGTCTCCTTGCTGTCAATGGCAATCCAACAATGAAATCCATCGAAGTGACCTCCCATTTCGATTCTAGAATAACTTGTGGTTGTAGTAATCCTTCTGGATGTCTATGTTCATCCTTCACCTTCTGACATTCTAGACATCAGGCCACATAGTTAACTATGTCTTCCTTCATTCCTTTCCATAAGAACAAGGGTTTAAGGTCCTCCCTCATCTTCATGACTCTTGGGTGATACATGTACACTACTCTGTGAGCCTTGTTTAGGATCAAATCCTAAACTCGTCGTTCAGTGGTACATAAATTCAATTTTTAAATCTCAAATATCCATCGTCATCCAACGTAAATCCTTCAAATCTTGGGACCATCATTGTGTTTTGTCTGATAAAATACTTGAACTCTTTGTACCATTCATCGTCGCATTGTAAAATTAGAATATTTTCACGTAGATTTGTATTAAGAGGAAACACCGAAAAGATGTGTGGGCTCTGACTCAATGCTTTTGCCACTCGGTTCATTGTTCCTTTTATGTAAGTGATCTTTGAATAGTACTCGCTAAGAAATTCTGACCAACATCGTTGTCGCGCATTTAGGTCTCTTTGCGTAAAGATGTGTTGTAGTCCATGTTGGTCCGTTTTTAGTTCAAATTTTCATCCAATAAGGTAGTGTATCCAAACTCTCAAGGCATAAACAATGGCTAACAACTCCAAATCATGTGTTGTGTAGTTCTACTCATGCCTTCTCAAATTCCTTGAGATGTAAGAGATCACTCGACCACCTTGCATCAAGACTTCGCCTAAGCCTTCCTTGGATGCATCAATGCATACCAAGAAGTATGCATCCATGTCAGGGACCTAGTAATGGCGTTGTCGTCAACAACTCATTGAGCCTCCAAAAATGCCTCCGTGCATTTCTTGGTCCAAACAACTTCTTGTTCATCTTCTACAATTTCGCAATCATATTTTCTATCCTCAAAAACATCGACGAACCGTCGAGAGTCTCCCGATCAACCCATAAAGCTACACACTTCTGGGACATTAGTTGATGCAGGGAATTCCTTAATAGCCTCGACCATTACTGGATCCACAATGATACCTTCATCGAAAATGACATGCCCTAGGTAGTGAATCCTCAATTGATAAAATGAGCATTTAGACAATTTCCCATACAATTTGTTCTCTCACAGACAATGTAGTACCAAGCGCAAGTGTTCGTCATGATCTTCCAACGTCCGAGAGTAAATCAGATATTACTAATGAATACTTGGATGAACTTTTCCAAGTACTCACGGAACACCTCGTTCATCAAACTCATAAATACCCCTTGGGTATTCGTCAGTCCAAATAGTAAAACAGTAAACTCATAATATCCAAACCTCGCCTTCAAGGCGGTCTTAGGGACATCGTCCTCCTTGATCTGTAACTGGTGATACCTTGATCTCAAGTTGATCTTTGAAAACACCATCGTACCCTTCATCTGATCAAACAAATCATCACCTTGGCAACATATATTGATTCTTGATCATTTCCTTGTTCAATTGATGGTAGTCAATGCAGAGTCTCCATGACCCACCCTTCCTTCATATGAAAATAGTAGGCGCACCCCAAGATGACACACTTGGATGTATAATTCCTAGGTCCAGCAACTCCTTCATTGCATTCTCAAATTTTGTAACTCTGGGGTCGACATCTAATAAGTCGTTCTTGCTATCAGTTCAGTCCCCAGTTTTAGGTCTATGGTAAATTCCAATTCCATCTCCAACAGCATCCCAAGTAACTCCTTAGGGGATACGTCCTCCAACTCTCTCACCACCCGAAGGTGTTCTATACCTTCCTCTACTCCCTTCTCATCTAACGCAAGGATCGCATAAATATTACATCCCTTGTGCATGCTCTTCCGTAGCTACAAGGAAGAGATGAACCTCAGGGAAACTCCCTAGTTCCAACCTACAATCACACGTCTCTATCCTTTATCAACAACCAAGCTCAATCATTTCATCTTACAGTTGAGTATCGCCTCATGCAATTCCAACCAGTCCATACTGATCATGACATCATAAGATCCCTAGATTATGATGTACAAGTTGGCCTTGGTGACAAACGCTCCCAGGTTAAGGCTACAACCTGTAACCTTCCCTCCAACCTTCTGTTTGGCTCCCAAATCCATCTCTACGAAGCTTATTTCATCCCACTCGATTGTATTTACCCCCAAAAAAAATTTAGTGCTACACCATAAATGAAACTCTCAATAGCACCACGATCTATCAAAATACTAACGGTCTCGTCAGCAATGATACTTGATGTCTTGAGCATAGTCGAATGGTTCTCTACCTCACAGTTATTCACCGTTGCAAGAATTATTGTGGCCTTGCCCAACACTCCCATGGTAGTGGTTCCATCTAATCCAGATCCTTCGATCCTCTCCTCTGGGCAGTCACGCTGGTAAACTAGCTCCCCACCATCCAGCACACTTTCTTTGGTGCAAAATTTCTGGTACTCAAAGTAGAAACTGAATTCTAACATTAAGGCCCAACATGAACTATTTGACCTTAACTTTCTTGGTAATTGGTGTGGAGTATACCAAAGCAACTCCAAAAATGACTCAAGCAGCGGGCAACCTCCCTATTACAAGGCATTGAACTCGTTGAGCTAATGCTCAACGAATTCCTTAGAAAGATACCTTTCCTAGAATTGTTCCTTGAACAGTTCCCATGACACGTCTGTAATGATCCCAAGCCAAATTCTTTCTTGGAATCACTAACTACTACTAATTTATTGAGTTATTAAGTGCATACAAGATT
>ML787387.1:388870-398958 GCA_009831015.1 Picea engelmannii | reverse complement strand
GCAAAGATCTGACCTTTTTATTATGAGCAATGTAAGATCAATACAATAGATGGTCGATCTGGCATAAACCTCAGATGGTCGTACAAGCAATAGATATGAGCTGCTACAAAATGCTCCCGATAATACAAAATAAGCCTCCAAAGGCTAGATATACAATGAAGACTAAATCAAGCAGATCGGAGCTGTACTAATGCTCAACCTCCAAGCTGGAAAGTGCCACGTCCTGCTAGAATGTTGAAGCCCTGAATAATTCTACCCTGCTACCAAAATTTTCCAATCATCCCGAGAAATATGTCAAATGATAGATCGGGCAACTGTAAGGAAAACCCAGATGTCCAAATTCCCAAATCCACTCTCAAACTCCGTAGATCTGAATTCTCCACTGAATGGTGTGCCCCACTGGATGATTGAAACCCTAGCTGGTTTGACCCTGATGAATGAGGCCTCCAAATGCTCTGAAACTCTCCAAGAATATATATCAGGATATGAGAATCCCGTGGGAGAATTTTCAGGCTCATATCTCAAGCAGATCTCCCTAGATCTGAGTTTTACTGAATCACAGGACGTCCCCTATGGCTCCACAATGTCCCAATCGGGAGACAAATATATAATGATGATAACCCCCCATAAAATCCCTCAAACTAATGGTCCTACCCCTACAAACAAAACCCAACTGTCGGAATGGCCCCAGGCCCTCAAGATAAGCTAGATCGAACCTCCCTCAATAAGCTGGCCCTGAGACTAGAATGGTGTGGAGGAGTATTTCATTCCCGAGACCAAGTTATGGAACAAGGTGAGTGGATATTTCACCACTGAGTTGCTCACAAGGGTTTGTACAGAAAAACCCCCAAACTGAATGCTCAAGAGCAATAGCAAATGTTAATCCAAAACCAAAATGAGTAATAGGTGCACCCCAACCTCTTACTTATACTTTTCCTTCTAATTCTCTATTGAGTTAGGTTAAATCCTGGGGTTAATCTTCTATTCTTCTGTTGAGTTATCTTTTACTCCTTTATCCTTTTCCTTTCTTAAGTCAACTTAAAAATATAACTTTTAACTTCTTGACTTTGCCCCCTTCAGTGTGAGACTATGACCTAGTGGGGGTGCCCAGGCCACTGAGTCTCCTCATCACCTCTCTAAGAGGTGGGGGACATTACAACATCCTTGAAGGTCATGTTCAAATGCAGCAGGAGCATCTTCCACCATAGAAGAGCGCTCCGCTTCAACTGAAAGACCGACATGAAAACCTTCATGTTGGAGGTATAGTCGCGAAGTTCTAAGAACATCACCATATTCTCCAACCATGACTCGGCGACTACTCCATCTGGGGCACCAAAGAACTAATGAAATTTGATCTTCTCGAGTTCATGGTGAAAGCTAATGGTACTAGTTGGGGCGTGCTATGGACCCTCAAGGGTACAAGTGCCCTGGCCTCAACTCAGTACAAATGGTGAATCAAGGCCTCGGACATTCCCTAGAAGGGCCTTGTCAGACCATCATCATCCCTTACAACCTTTGAATCCATCCCAAGGACTTGTTCTTTCCCTTGGGGGTTAGACTCTAAGGGAGAGGGAACTTCTACACGTGTCAAACCTCCTTCCATAGAACCACGTTGTGAACCTCTCTCGCATCCTCTCATCAAGATCGCCACATGAACAAGTTAAAGTTTTTAGTTAGTGCTAGGTTGATACTCAAGGTTTTAGTGCAGTGGAAAGCATGGCGATCCATCGTCGCAAGGTTGAAACTACTCTGATACCATATGTAAATACCCCCTTCCTCAACTACTTGTGATGCAACGCAAATGCAGTTTTTTTTTTTTTTTAACAGGAAGGCAACAACAACAGCAGTTAAACATCGCAACTTGACAACAAACACAATGCATGCGGATCAGGCAACAGACAACAATGACTCAACATACTAGAACATTAGGCACCTGGACGAAACATGTGATAATATAGGACATATAAGGATGACTACCTTCCTGACACGAGCAAGATGACGCCTACAGGCTAAAGGACAACATCAACAACCCAACACAATGACTTCGATGCCTAGTAACTAGATACCTCCATGGCCTGCAACCAAGATCAGAGAGGCGTTACACAAACTAGTACCAACAACAATTACAATGAACAATGCCCACATCGGGAAGCACAGACACATGCCAGGTTATCATTTGTCTCCATCCATCTGGGTGCGCAATGGTCCCCTCATTAGGAATCATGTCGTCACCAGGTGGTGAGCATGATCGTAACCATGGTGCAGAAAACATAACTGGACCCTTAACCCAAGCCAAGTCCACGTGCTAGGCCTGAATTAACTGACAAGAAGACTATACCCACGCACCCTAGCCACAAGACAACAAAATGCTAGGCGACATCATTCAACGTAAAATTGTGCCAGCCATCAAACGACTTCACCAACATCCCATAAACCATTATCTGTTAAGCAAGATGACTAGGTGCGAAGGGTAAACTATTATAATTTTACTATTGCCACAAATGTTATCATAAAGGTGAACTAATAAATGCGCTCAACAAATCAAAAACAAGCTTGTCAACAATATACACTGTCCATTAAAAAATGATCTACTTAACATTAAAAAGTGATCTATGCTCCTTATTGAATATTCGACATTGTTGACTATATTATTGTTGTCTAAATACACAATGTTACTATCTACTAATTATATCTTTGTCTGATCTTAACAATAACAACTTTGACTATCAGATTAAATAACGCGCATTTAAATGATGTCTCTGTCTAAGGTATCTTAACAATATGGATAGGCTTATGTATAAGAATGGTTGTCTAGCAATATTGATGTTTTGTTTATGAAACATATAAATTGTTGTCACTAGGTATAAAATTTGTTGTTAATTATGTATAAAAACTTGTTGTCTAAAATATAAAATTGGATGTTGAACGTATCGATATCAATATATCCATAATCACATGCAAAACATTTCTTCTACATTTCCATATCCATATCCATTTTCTAATTTTTTTTTTTATTACTTTAACACACATGGATCAATTCTTCTACAGTTATCTTGATTTATTTGTTTAAGTAATTTAATAATATAATCAAGGAGGTGTAAGCGTAATACATAATTGTTGTACATATTCAATAATGTCTCTATATTCAAATTGTAACTTGCAAACATTCACTCATCCATGATTGTTCCTTAGAAACGTGCAAATATAAAATTACAAAGTATGGAAATAAAAAGAAGCAAGACTTTATTTGTTTCTATAGGTCCCAGTTATTTTTTTTTGTAATTATGAAATAAAATCCTGGTTATGTTACTGACCAGAATTTCGACTGTGTAGATTTAATTGCTCAACACTATTATAAAGAAAACTACCTAACTATTTATTATTTTACATGAACCTATTTAATTGGATTTTAAACAAATCATTACACATGAACCTGTAAATAAAAAGGGAAATCTTTTCATTAAGAGTTGCAAATAAAAACAAGACTCCTTCAAATAAATTCCCCTTTTTAATAGAGTTGATAATGATGTGGCCATCCCAATGCAGTCATATAGTGCAATCCAAATGCAGTCATACCATGCAATAAAAATGCAGTCATACACTGTCATTAAATGTACACGCAGTCAATGCAGTCATTAAATATACTAGCTATCTGTTATAAACGCAGACAATATACATGCAGTCTAAAATCAAGGGGAAATTTTTTATGCCATTAAAACACCACATGTTACACCATAGAAACGCCAACAAAAGCATAGTGTATACACCACAATTGGCATAGCCAAAACGCAACAATCCATTCGTTGTCCTTCCATTATATAAATTCGCTCTATATTAACCGGTTTGTTATGTAAACTCGTTTCCAAATATATAAATGTTGTATATTGATATAATAATTGTTGTCTAACATAATATATAGGATGCTAATGTGGTCAAACACAGCAATAATCAATTTAAATAAAATTGTTGTCTACATTCGAATCGCAGACAATCAAATCAAATTAAAATGCTATTGTTGTATATTAAAATTCCTTTGTTGTCAATAGTATAAATCGCTATATAAATATTGTCAATAGTATAATTTTGTTGTCTATTGATATGCCAAAAACACGGTCTAGCATTGATAGTGGAAATCATTGGTCTAGCAAGATTAATATATTGCTACCTAAGAAGATATAATATTCTCTACATGTCAAGATATGGCTATCCATAATATCGTTATTAATACATGGAAAAAATTGTTATCCATTAATATATATCAAACAGAAATATCAAAACATTGTGTAAATATAGGAATTAATCATTTATAAATCTCTCTAAATAATTCGATGTCCTACAACATTAAAATGTGGGTATATCAATAATGAGATTCGTTGGAAGGACATGGTACTTTAAAACGTAGGTAAAGGTTTAAATTCAGCAGCACAAACGAAATAAAATTTGGATTCATATAGTGGTTTATCCAACCATAAAAACAAATTCAACTCTGGATGCCTAAAATGTTTATTTCAACAGTAAAATGAATTCCAAAATCTGGGCACAATCAAATCAATCATTCAACAATGAATCGCCAATACTCATTCACAAGAGGGCACAGAGACTAATCATTCATCCATGGATCAATCAACGCAGAGATAAGCAAGGTAGATGGCTAGGAAAACGTTATTCTTCGCTCATCATCCATGCATAGAAAAGAAGGGCATTAGAATCTATAGGTCTATTAACACCGAAGTGATGACAATCGATTCGTCTCCTGACCGACTACTCAGGCATGTACTGATGATATAGGGATAAGGATGGAAGATAAAGCACAATCTCTTCAAAATAATCAATAAAACAAACAAAACAGTCATAGCAATCAGGGATTTGGCTGCCAAGGAAATCAATTCGAAAGAAGCAAGCATAAAGCTATGATGACATTAAGTTATCGATTAAAAACGCTAAGTAAAACACATTTATTTACACAATAGAAGTACAATAATGAAAGCACAAGAAAAATAATAATCTACCATTCAAATAAATGCATGCATACCATAGCCCAAGGCTACTGCTCCGAGTCATTGTCCTACACGCACTCTGTCCATCTCCCACTTGCCGGCCGATGTGACTTCACCAGTACCTCCAAGCCAACACTAGGGGTACTCTTCTTCCCCCTAAGATCTCCGAGCCACAAAGGGGCCATGCACACTAAACCAAATACCAGCTAGCACCCAGCTCACCTTACAAGGTCGAGCTACCACTTGTTACGCAAGATGCATATCCCAACTCCCACAAGATAAGTCAGTCAAGACAAAAATTCTATAGCATAACGTTACACATAAAAATCCCATCCATACTCCTCCTCCTCCATCCTTTTTATAGAGTTTCTAAGTGATTTCTTTCCCAAATTCCCATTTAATATATTTTTCATTAATTTAATTCAGGAAAAACCTCCCCCGTACACATGTCACCCATCCCCCTAGTTGTAGCGAAAATTAATTTCATTAAATATTTAATTACTCCTATTTCCCTCACCCACCTAAAAGCATTCCTAAAATCACTCCTTGGTGTCCCAAAATTCCCTTACACGTCTTAAATGACTTACGCCTTTACTAAATTCCTAGTTGAGTTCATAATTAGCAGGTTCTTAAAGGCAAGATTCCTTACTAACTTAGACATTCATCTTTTTACTTATGTTTCCCTTTTTCTTTATGTTTCCCCTTTTTCCCTTAGTTTCCTATTTCTTTTAAGTTTCCCTCTTTTCCCTTTTTAACTAAAAATCAAATTAGCAAGTGTAGAAAAACCACCTCTTTCCCCTTTTCCTTTTTAATTAATAAAATTTAATTAGCATAAGTAGATAAAACAATCATTTCCCTTTTAAAATTTTAATCCCCCAATATAATTTGATTTTAATAAATTAATTGAATTTATTACCCCCTTCTCGTTACACATTTAACTATGATTATTATTTTTGAGCACAAGTGTCACTTAAACCTAGATTTTAATTTCCTAGGCTAGGCGACATTTTTATTAGGGAAATTATTTTTAAATCTTACCTGACACATCATTCGTTCTAAGGCCGTCTAGGCTTATTCACTTACCAGTTAAAAATGCGAAATGCCATTCAAGATGCACTCTGTTCTCCAAGGGTGCCACTCGCCACTTTTTGTTTTCCTTGCACGACGTGCCCTTCAGGACGCACTACATGCTCCAAGGGTTCCACTCGCCTCTTTCCATTTTCCTTGCACAGCGTGCCCTTCAGGACGCACTACGTGCTCCAAGGGTGCCACACACCTCCTTTTGTTTTCCTTGCATGACATGCCCTTCAAGACGCACTATGTTCTCCAAGGGTGCCACTCACCTCTTTTCGTTTTCCTTACACGACATTCCCTTCAAGACTTACTACATGGTCCAAGGGTGCCACTCGTCTCTTGACTGACTTGGTAGATATCAAAAACCCCTGGAGTCAATAATCCGCTAGGTGATCTTGTAGGAAACTAAGGGCCTCTAAGGAATAATTCCCTTGCCTTATTGCATGCCCCTTAGAATCATCGTGAGCGACTATCGCAGTCTTTCCTCATGGTATCGTGGGTCTTCTCGAACTAGGTAATCTTTAACCTATAGTTCAAGCCACGGTGGGAGTTCTAGTAGGTTGTGGCAAGGCTTATGTCCACACCTCTCCCTCAAAGTCTCTGGTTGTTGTGCGTGGCCCCTCTACTCCACATGTGAGTCTGGTTGGGAACCTATCGTCAGCCTACATCATTAACAAATCATGTCAGTAATAATAATCAATTGAATCATAACATCTAATCAGATGTACATATGTCATATCAACAACAATAAAACCCCAATAGTCCACTCCCTGACTCGATCCAGAGTCCAAGGGATGTCATCGATGCCTCTGCATCCTCAAGGTCCAAATTCCTGCACACTCAGGAGAATCCAGTCAATAGCACCGGTCTATGTCAATACAAAAAATAACATATCATCATATCCATAATGCCTCATAATCATAATCAAACGGCCAATAGTACAATAATCTGGATCACTTACAAGAAAGTGTCCTCAAAGAATAATTTTTCTCAGTGCATGCAAGAGCAGGATGTTACATACACCGCCTCTTGGTATAAATTTCATCCTGAAGTTTCACAGTATATAAGTGTCGATATAAAGTGTATCATAGTATCATAATTCTATCTATCAAACAAAAATGGAAATGTTGGCGCATATCATATGTGTCCTCCCAGATCGTCGAGTGCGGACTATAGTTGTACCACTTGACCTTGACCTGATCTATTGTTCGACATCGTAGTTGTTGAATGTGATGGTCCAAAATGTGGATCATCTCTACCGTGAACGCACCCTCGTCTGATACCTGCAAGGAGCTCATGTCAATAACTTGTGTAGGATCACTAATATAATGTCTCAAAATAGATACGTGAAAAACATCATGCATACTCCTCAAGAATCAGGCAAGTCTAGTCGATAGGCCATGGGCCCCTTCCTTTCCACAATCTCAAAAGGTCCCAAAAACCTAGGAAAGAGATTAGCTCCCTTTCCAACCTTTATCGAACCCTTATGCGGTTTTACCCGCAAGAATACTCAATCACCAACTTCATAACTATGGTTGACATGGTGCGCATCGGCATAAATCTTCTATCGATCCTGTGCTTCTTTGATCCTTTGTCTTATTGTATGAATTTAATATTCCATTTCTTGGATCACTTCCAGTCCCACTGGGACCCTATCCTCATGTCGCTCCAACTCAAAGGCGTTTGACACTGTCACCCACAAACAAACTTGAAAGGCATCATCTTAATGGTGCTTTGATAACTGTTGTTATATGCGAATTCTACCAGTGGAAAGAATTCCTCCAAACGCTTTTGTTAGTCCATAACATACATGCGCAACATGTCTTCCAAGATTTGGTTTGTTTGTATGGTCTGCCCGTCTATCTCTGGGTGATATGGAGTACTAAAGTTAAGTTGGGTTCCCAAGGCCTCTTGGAAACTAGTACAAAATTGTCCAGTAAACACCGATCATCGATCGAATATAATCCTCTTAGGCACACCATGTAGCCTCTCAATCTCACTAACAAAAAATATATCTATGTCAGGAGCTTGATACATCGTACGTACAGGAATAAAATGAGCACTCTTCGTTAGAGTGTCAACTACCACAAAATTCAAGTTGTGTCTCCTTGTCGTCAGTGGAAATCCAACAATGAAATCCATCAAAATGACCTCCCATTTTGATTCCATAATAATGTGTTGTTGTAGTAATCCTACTGGAAGTCTATGTTCAGTCTTCACCTTCTGACATTATAGACATCAGGCCACATATTTGACTATGTCTACCTTCATTTCTTTCCAGAAGAAAAAGGGTTTAAGGTCCACCCTCATCTTCGTGGTTCTCGAGTGAGCCATGTACACTGCTTTGTGAGCCTCGTTTAGGATCAACTCCTCAACTCGTTGTTTGGTGGTACGTAAATTCAATTTTTAAATCTCAAATATCCATCGTCATCCAACGTAAATCCTTCAAATCTTGGTACCATCATTGTGTTTTATCTGATAAAATCCTTGACCTCTTTGTACCAGTCATCACGCAATGTAAAGTTAGAATCTTTTCATGTAGATTCATCTAAAGAGGCAACACCAAAAAGATATGTGGTCTCTGACTCAATGCATATGCCACTCGGTTCACTGTTCCTTTTATGTAAGTGATCTAGAAATCGTACTCGCTAAGAAATTCCGACCAACGTCATTGTCGCATGTTCAGGTCGCTTTGCATAAAGATGTGTTGTAGTCCACAGTGGTCCATTTTTAGTTCATATTTTCATCCAATAAGGTAGTGTCTCCAAAATCTCAAGGCATAAACAATGGCTGACAACTCCAAATTGTGCATCGCGTAGTTCTCCTCATGCCTTCTCAACTTCCTTGAGATGTAAGCGATCACTCGACCATCTTGCATTAAGAATCTGCCTAAGCCTTCCTTGGATGCGTTAGTGCATACCAAGAAGTCTGCATTCATGTCAGGGACCTAGTAATGGTTTTGTCGTCAACAACTCCTTGAACCTCTGAAAATTCCTCTATACATTTCTTGGTCCAAACAACTTCTTGTTCATCTTCTACAATTCCGCAATCATATTTTCTATTCTCGAAAAACTCTCGACAAACCGTTGAGAGTATCCCGCTAAACCCATGAAGCTACACACTTCCGGGACATTCATCGATGTAGGATATTCCATAATAGCCTCGACCCTTGTTGGATCCACAATGATACCTTCACCAAAAATGACTTTCCCTAGGTAGTGAATCCTCGATTGATAAAATGAGCATTTAGAAAATTTCCCATACAATTTGTTCTCTCGCAGACAATGTAGTACCAAGCGCAAGTGCTCATCATGCTCTTCCAATGTCCAAGAGTAAATCAGATATCATCAATGAATACTTGGACAAACTTGTCCAAGTACTCACAAAACACCCCATTCATCAAACTCATAAATACCCCTAGGGCATTCGTCAGTCCAAACGGTAAAACAATAAACTCGTAATGTCCAAACCTCACCTTAAAGGTTGTCTTAGGGACATCACCCTCCTTGATCTGTAACTGGTGATACCTTGATCTCAATTCGATATTTGAAAACACTGTTGCACCCTTCATCTGATCAAACAGATCATCACCTTGGAAACGGATACTAATTCTTGATTGTTTCCTTGTTCAATTGACAGTAATCAATGCAGAGTCTCCACGACCCACCCTTCATTCATATGAAAATAGCAGGCACACCCCAAGGTGAAACACTTGGATGTATAAGTCCCAAGTCCAACAACTCCTTTATTTCATTCTCAACTCTTGTAACTCCGGGGTCAACATCCGATAAGGCATTCTTGCTATCAGTTCAGTCCCCGGTTTTAGGTGTATGGTAAATTCCAATTCCTTATCCAGCGACATCCCAAGTAACTCCTCAAGGGAGACGTCTTCTAACTCTCTCAACACCGGAAGGTGTTCTAGACCTTCCTCTACTCCCTTCTCGTCTAATGCAAGGATCGCATAAAGCTTACATCCCTTGTGCATGCTCTTCCATAGTTGTAAGAAAGAGATGAACC
>ML787387.1:365947-380797 GCA_009831015.1 Picea engelmannii | reverse complement strand
CTCAAGGGAGACGTCTTCTAACTCTCTCAACACCGGAAGGTGTTCTAGACCTTCCTCTACTCCCTTCTCGTCTAATGCAAGGATCGCATAAAGCTTACATCCCTTGTGCATGCTCTTCCATAGTTGTAAGAAAGAGATGAACCTCAGGGAAACTCCCTAGTTTCGACCTACAATCACACGTATATGTTCCTTATCAATGACCAATCTCAACTGTTTCGTCTTACAGTTGAGTATTGCCTCATGTGATTCCAACCAATCCATACCGATCACGATGTCATAAGATCCCAATATCATGACGTACAAGTTGGACCTAGTGACAAACTCTCCCAGGTTAAGTCTACAACCCATAACCTTCCCTCCAACCTTCTGATTGGCTCCCAAAGCCATCTCTACAAAGATAAACTCATCCTGCTCAACTTCCTTTACCCCCAAAAAAATCTTAGTGCTGCAACAGAACTGAAACTCTTAGTAGCACCATGATCTATCAAAATACTAAGGGTCTGGTGAGCGATGGTACCTCACGTCTCGAGCATAGTTGACTGGTGCTCTACCTAGCAGTTATTCACCATTGCAAGAATCCCATGGGCCTTGTCCAACACTCCCACGATAGTGGGTCCGACTGATCCAGATTCTTCGGTCCTCTCCTCTAGGCAGTCACGCTGGTAAAGTGGCTCCCCACCATCCAACACACTATCTTCAGTCCAAAATTCCCGGTACTCAAAGTAGAAGTTGAATGCTAACATTAAGGCCCAACACGAACTTGTTGACCTTAAGTTTCTTAGTAATTGGTAAGGAGCATACTGAAGGAGCTCCAAAAATGGGCCTCGTACTCGGGTAGTGGGTGGTCTCCCTATTGCAAATTGTTGAACTCGTTGAGCTGACACTCAATGAATTCCTCAGAAAGATACCTCTCCTGGAACCGTTCCTTGAATAGTTCCCATGACACGTCTTCGAAGGACATGTTCAAATGTGGCAGGAGCGTCTTCCACCATAGAAGAGTGCTCCCCTTCAGCTGAAAGACTAACATGTGGAACTTCATGTTGGAGGTATAGTAGCGAAGTGATAATCACATCGCCATATTTTCCAACTATGACTCAGCGGCTACGTCGTCCGGGGCACCAAATAACTCAGGAAATTTTATCTTCTCGAGTTCGTGGTGAAATCTAACAGTACTGGTTGGGGTGTGTTGTGGACCCTCATGGGTACAAGCGCCCTAGCATCAACTCAGTACAGATGTTGAATCAAGGCCTCTGACATTCCCTGGAAGGGCCTTGTCAGAGCATCATCATCCCTTACAACATTTGAATCCATCCCAAGGACTTGTTCTTCCCTTAGGGGGTTAGACTCCGAGGTGTGGGAATTTATGGAGGGGTCGCACCTCCTTCCACAGCACCACGTTGCGAACCTTTCTAGAATCCTCTAATTGATATCACCACATGAACACATTAAAGTTTTTAGTTAGCGCTAGTTTAATACTCAAGGGTTTACTGCAATGTAAATCATGGTGATCCACCATCGCAGGGTTGAACCTGCTCTAATACCATATGTAAGGACCCCCTTCCTCAACTAATTGCAACGCAACGCAAATGCAGTTTTTTTTTTTTTAAATAGGAAGGCAACAACGACAGCAGTTAAACATTGCAACTTGACGATGAACACAATGCATGTGGATCAGGCAACAAACAACAATGACTCAACATAATAGCACATCATGCACATGGATGAAACATATGATAATCCAAGATAGATAAGGACGACTACCTACCCGACACAAGCAAGAAGATGCCTACAGGCTAAAGGACAACATCAACAACCCGACACAACGGATTCAATGCCCAGTAACTAGATACCTCCATGGCATGCAACCAAGAGCAGAGAGGCGTTACACAAACTAGTACCAACAACAATGGGCACGCAATGGTTCCCTCATTAGGAATCATGTTGTCACTAGACGGTGGGCGTGACCATAACCATGGCACAACAAACATAATTGGACCCTTAACCCAAGCCAATTCCACATCCTAGGAGACCGAATTAACTGACAGGAAGACTATACCCATGCACCCCAGCCATAGGACAACAAGACGTTAGGTGACATCATTCAACTTAAAATTGCGCCAGCTATCAAACAACTTCGCCAACAACCCATAAACCATTATCTGTTAAACAAGATGTTTAGGTGTGAAGGGTAAACTATTATAATGTTACTATTGCCACAAATGTTATCATAAAGGTGAACTAATAAATGCGCTCAACAAATCAAAAACATGTTTGTCAACAATATACATTGTCCATTAAAAACTGATCTACTTAACATTAAAAAGTGATCTATGCTACTTATTAAATATTCAACATTATTGACTATATTATTGTTGTCTAAATACGTGATGTTGCTATCTACTAATTATATCTCTATCTGATATTAACAATAACAACTTTGACTGTCAGATTAAATAACGCACGTTTAAATGGTGTCTCTGTCTAAGGTATCTTAACAATATGGATAGACTTTTGTATAAGAATGGTTGTCTAGCAATATTGGTGTGTTGTTTATGAAACATATAAATTGTTGTCACTAGGTATAAAATTTGTTGCTAATTATGTATAAAAACTTGTTGTCTAAAATATAAAATTGGTTGTCGAACGTATTGATATCAATATATCCATAATCACATGCAAAACGTTTCTTCTACATTTCCATATCCATATCCATTTTATGATTTTTTTTTAACATTACTTTAACACACATGGATCAATTCTTCTACAATTATCTTGATTTTTTTTTAAAGTAATTTAATAATATAATCAAAGAGGTGTAAGTGTAATACATAATTGTTTTATATATTCAATAATGTCTCTATATTCAAATTGTAACTTGCAAACATTCATTCGTCCATGATTGTTCCTTAGAAACGTGCAAATATAAAATTACAAAGTATGGAAATAAAAAGAAGCAAGACTTTATTTGTTTCTATAGGTCCCAGTAATTATTTTTCTGTAATTATGAAATAAAATCCTGGTTATATTATTGACCAGAATTTCGATTGTGTATATTTAATCGCTCAACACTATTATAAAGAAAACTACCTAAATGTTTATTTTTTTACATGAACCTATTTAATTGGATTTTAAACAACTCATTACACATGAACTTGTAAATAAAAAGGGGGATTTTTGCATTAAGAGTTGCAAATAAAAACGAGACTCCTTCAAATAATGATGTGGCCATCCCAATGCAGTCATACAGTGCATTCCAAATGCAGACATGGCATGCAATCAAAATGCAATCATACCTTGTCATGAAATATACACACAGTCTATATACACGCAGTCAACACAGTCATTAAATATACCAGATGTCTATTATAAATGCAGTCAATATACACGCAGTCTAAAATCAAGGGGAAAATTTTGCTGTCAATAAAATGCCACTTGTTACACCATAGAAATGCCAACAAATGCGCAGTAGATATAACAAAATTGGCACAACCAAAACGTAGAAATCCATTTGTTGTCCTTCCATTATATAAATTCACTCTATATTAACCGGTATGTTATGTAAACTCGCTGCCAAATATATAAATGTTGTATATCGATATAATAATTGTTGTCTAACATAATATATAGGATGCTAACGCGGTCAAACACAACAGTAATCAATTTAAATAAAATCGTTGTCTACATTCGAATCACAGACAATCAAATCAAATTAAAATGCTATTGTTGTATATTAAAATGCTTTTGCTCTCAATAGTATAAATCGCTATATAAATGTTGTCAATAGTATAATTTTGTTGTATATTGATATTCCAAAAATGTTGTCCACCATTGATAGTGGAAATTGCAAGTCTAGCAAGATTAATATATTGCTACCTAACAAGATATAGGATTCGCTACATGTCAAGATATGGCTATCCATAATATTGTTGTTAATACATGGAAAACATTTCTATCCATTAATACATATCAAGCAGACATATAAAAACGTTGTGTAAATATAGGAATTAATCATTTATAAAGATCTCTAAATAATTCACTGTCCTACAACATTAAAATGCAGGTATATCAACAATGAGATTCATTGGAAGGTCATGGTACTTTAAAATGCAGGTAAAGGGTTAAATTCAGCAGTACAAACGAAATAAAAAATGGATGCATATAGTGGTTTATCCAACCATAGAAACAAATTCAACTCTGGATGCCTAAAATGTTTATTTCAATAGTAAAATGAATTCCAAAATCCAGGCGCAATCAAATCAATCATTCGGAAATGAATCAACAATACTTATTCACAAGAGGGCACGGAGACTAATCATTCATCCATGGATCAATCAATGCAGAGATCAGCAAGGTATATGGTTGGGCAAATGTTATCCTTCACTAATCATCCATGTACAGAAAAGTAGGGCATTAGAATCTATAGGTCTATTAACACCGAAGTGACGACCGTCGATTCGTTTCCTGATCAACTTCCCAAGCATGGACTGGTGATCTAGGGATAAGGAAGGAAGATAAAGCACAATCTCTTCATAATAATCAATAAAACAAACAAAAAAGTCATAGAAATCAAGGATTGGGTTGCCAAGGAAATCAATTCAAAAGAAGCGAGCGTAAAGCTATGATGACATTAAGTTCTCGATTAAAAACGTTGAGTAAAACACATTTCTTTACATAATAGAAGTACAGTAATGAAAGCGCAAGAACAATAATGATCTACCATTAAAATAAATGCATCTGTACCATAGCCCAAGGCGAGCACTCTGAGTCGTTGTCCCGCGTGCGCTCCGTCCAGCTCTCGCTTACCGATCGATTTGACTTCACCAATACCTCCCATCCAATGCTAGGGGTAATATTCTTCCCCCTGAGCCCCCCGAGCTGCAAAGGGCCCACGCACACTAAACCAAAGAATATCTAGCACCCATCTCGCCTCGCAAGGTCAAGCTACCACTCGTTACTGGAGCTAGGTATCCCAACTCCCACAAGATAAGTCAGTTAAGACAAAAATTTTGCAGCGTAACGTTACGCATAAAGATCCTATCCATACTCCTCCTCCATCCTTTTTATACTGTTTCTAAGTGATTTCTTTCCCAAATTCCCATTTAATTTATTTTTCATTAATTTAATTCAGAAAAAAACCTCCTCCGTAAACATGTCACCCATCCCCCTAGTTGCACCAGAAATTAATTTCATTAAATATTGAATTACTCCTATTTCCTGCACCCACCTAAAATCATTCCTAAAATCTCTCCTTGGTGTCCCAATATTCCCTTACATATCTTAAATGATTTACGCCTTTACTAAATTCCTAGTTGAGTTCATAATTAGCATGTTCTTAAAGGCAAGATTCCTTACTAAGTTAGACATTCAGCTTTTTCCTTACGTTTCCATTTTTCTTTATGTTTCCCCTTTTTCCCTTAGTATCCTATTTCTTTTAAGTTTCCCTCTTTTCCCTTTTTAACTAAAACTCAAATTAGCATGTGTAGAAAAACCACATCTTTCCCCTTTTCCTTTTTAATTAATAAAATTTAATTAGCATAAGTAGATAAAACAATCATTTCCCTTTTAAAATTTTAATCCTCCAATATAATTTGATTTTAATAAATTAATTGAATTTCTTACCCCCTTCTCATTACACGTTTAACTATGATTATTATTTTTGACCACAAGTGTCACTTAGACCTAGATTTTAATTTCCTAGCCTGGGCGACATTTTTATTAGAGAAATTGTTTTTAAATCTTACTTGACACATCATTCGTTCTAAGGCCATCTAGGTTTATTCACTTACTAGTTAAAAATGTGACGTACCCTTCATAATGCACTACGTGCTCCAAGGGTGCCACAAGCCACTTTTTTTTTTCCTTGCGCAATGTGCCCTTCAGGATGCACTACGTGCTCCAAGGGTGCCACTCACCACTTTCCGTTTTCCTTATGTGACGTGCCCTTCAGGATGCACTACGTTCTCCAAGGGTGCAACTCGCCTCCTTATGTTTTCCTTGCGCGACGTGCCCTTCAAGTTCTCCAAGGGATCCACTTGCCTCTTTTTGTTTTCCTTGCGCGACGTGCCCTTCAGGATGCACTATGTGCTCCAAGGGTGCCACTCACCTCTTGACTGACTTGGTAGATATCAAAAAACCCCAGAGTCAATACTTTGCCAGGTGATCTTGTGGGAGACTAAGGGCCTCTAAGGAATAAGTCCCCTACTTTATTGCGCGCCCTCATCGTGAGAGACTTTCACAGTTTTCCCTCATAGCGTCATGGGTCTTCTCGAACTAGGTAATCATTAAACTACAATTTGAGCCACGGTGGGAGTGTTAGTAGGCTGTGGCAGGGTTTCTTTCCACACCTCTCCCTCAAAGTCTTTGGTTGTCATGCGTGGCCCCTCTACTCCACATGTGAGTCTGGTCAGAAAGCTATCATCATCCTGCATCATTAACAAATCATGTCAGCAATAATAATCAATCATCATAACATCTAATAAGATGTACATATGTCATATCAACAACAATAAGACCCCAATAGTCCACTCCCTAACTCGATCCAAAGTCCAAAGGGTGTCATCGATGCCTCTGCATCCTCGAGGTCCAAAGTCCTACACACTCAGGAGAACCCAGTCAATAGCACCGGTCTATGTCAATACAACAAATAACATATCATCATATCCATAATGCATCATAATCATAATCAAATAGCCAATAGTACAATAATTTGGATCACTTGCAAGCAAGTGTCCTCAAAGAATAATTTTTCTCAGTGCGCGCAAGAGTGGGATGTTACACACACTCGGCGACCTGGGAGGATGCATATGATATGTGTCAATATTTCCCATTTTTGTTTGATAGTTAGACTTATGATATTGTGATACACTTTATTTTGACACTTACATGTTGTGAAACTTCAGGACAAAGTTTAAAACAAGAGGGGGTGTATGTAACATTCCTCTATTGCATGCACTGAGTGGACTTATTCATTGAGGACACTTGCGTGCAAGTGATCTGGGTCGTTATACTATTGGTTGTTTTGATTATGATTATGAGACATTGTGGATTTGAAGTTATGTTATTTTTGTTGTATTTACATCAACAGGTGTTATAAACTAGGTTCTCCTGAGTGTGCAAGACTCTGGATGTTGAGGATGTCGAGACATTGATGAAACTTCGTGGACTCGGGATAGAGTCAAGGAGTGGACTGTTAGGGTTTGATTTTTGTTAATGTGACATATGTACATACGATTAGATGTTATGATGTTGATTATTATTGCTGACATGATTCTTTGATGGATGTATGATGACAATAGCTTGCCGACCAGAATCACATTTGGAGTGGAGGGGTCACGCACGAAAACCAAAGACATTGAGGGAGAGGTGTGGAAACAGCCCTTCCACAGCCTACTAGCACTCTCGTCGTGGCTCGAATTGTAGGTTAACGATTACCTAGTTCAAGAAGACCCATGATGTTATGAGGGAAGATTGCGATAGTCGCTAGCGATGATTCTAAGGGGTGCACTATAAGGTAGGGTCCTTATTCCTTAGAGGACCTTAGTCTCCCACAAGATCACCTGACAGATTACAGACTCCAGGGGTTTGGCATCTACCAAATTCAGTCAAGAGGTGAGTGGCACCCTTGGAGCAGGTAGTGCGTATTCAAGGGCACGTCACGCAAATAAAACAGAAAGAGGCGAGTGGCACCCTTGGAGCATGTAGTTCATCCTTAAGGGAACATCGTGATTTAACTTAGTAAGTTAATAAATCTAATGCCTAGAAAAATATGCCTCCTTAGGACCTGGTCGACCTTCAAATGAATGATGTGATAAGTAAAGCTTAATAACAAATTTTTCCCTTAAGAACTATTGCCAAGCCTAGTGAATTGAAAACCTAGGTCTGAGTAGAACCTTGGAACCAAAAAAGTAAAAATAAATAAATAAATAAAACTAATTAGACATATAACATGAAGGGGGTAAAGAAAATTCAAGCATTAATAATTAAAATGGAACTTTTAATAAAGGTTTAATTAATAAAAGGGGTATTGGTTGTTTTTGTCTAAACTTGCTAATTCTGAACTTAGTTATAAAAAGGGGAAACTTTAAGAAAAAGGGAAACTTAAATAAAAGGGGGTAACCTAAGGAAAAGGGAAAACTTAACAAAAAATGGGAAACTTAAAAAAAAAGGGGAATGTCTAACTTAGTAAGGAATCTAGCCTTTGGAACTTTCTATTTATGAACTCAACTAGGAATTAAGTAAGGCGTAATTCATTTAAGAATTGTAAGGGAATAATGGGACACTAAGGATCATTTTTAGGAATGTTTTTAGTTGGGTGAGGAAAACAAACAAATTTAATTAATTAATAAATTGATTTTCTGGTGCAACTAGGGGATCGGAAGACATGTGTACGGGGGAGGTTTTTCGAAATTAATTAAATGAAAAAGGAATATAATGAGGGTTTTGGGAAACTAATGACTAAGAAAAATCTATAAAAATGATGGTTGAGGAGGAGTAGGGATCACATATGGCTTGCGTAACGTTACGCTGCTGAAATTCATCTTGACTGGACTTTCTCTTGTGGGATTTGGGATACCCAGCTCAGGTAATGAGTGGTAGCTTGACCTTGCGATGTGATTTGGGTGCTAGCATTCTCTGGTATCATGTGCATGGCCCATTTGTGGCTCAGAGGGCTCAGGGGGAAGAAGATTACCCCTAGTGTTGGCTGGGAGGTACCGGTGAGGTCTCATTGGTCGGCAAGCGGGATCTAGATGGAGCGAAGGCGTGGGAGGACATATTTTTCTCGTCGTCACTAGTAAATATACATCTGTTAAAGTTGTTACTTGTAATAAAATTTAATTTACACTTGTTCATTTTACTATATTTGGATGACGATTTCATTTCCATGAGCTTTCCTTGCACGTGTATTCTATGGTAATTGTAACAGATTATTTTTCGTAAAATCATATTTTGTAATGGTAATATGATAGAAGAAAAAGAAAATTATTTACACATACATAACCACATTGGAAGAACTGTTGCATAGGATAGAAATGGTTTTCTTTCGAATTTTGGTAAGAATGTAGGTCTCCTTAGGGATTCCTCAAGAATTCGGTTATCAATGTAAACCCCTTGTCGCTTGATTCATCCTGTAAGAAACCTTTCTATCCACAGTATCTTTTATTTTTGAGTTACTATCTAATTGCGTGTGGCTAGAATGAGCCTCGGACTCAAAAGCGTGCCTATGATTTTGTATCTCCTGCCTACGTTTTCTTTATTCTTTGATTGTGCTTTTTTTCATTATTTTATTCTCCATGGAAAATGTCTAGATGTAGATTTGTGTTTTTATATTTTGTTCCTTTATCCTTTAAGTTATTAGTTTATGCCTAAGCAGTCGGCTAGGAGTCGAATCAACTGTCTTTCACTCCGATGTTAAAGATTTAGATTCAAATTCTCTTATTTCCTGTGCATGGATATTAAGTGTAGGATCATTTCTCTGCCCAACAAGGAATCCTCTCCTAGGTGTTTATTCCCTCCTTAGCCTCTGCAATTATTGTGATTTATTCTCTACTAACGCATGCTTCCACACAATGATTTTGGGGATGTCTCTCCAGTTCACCAAACGTTTTATCTCCTCTGCGACTCGCATCTGCATTTCATTATTGTATATTTATTTACTGCATGATGCTTGTGTTTTCTTTATTCCTTGATTGTGTTTGCATTTAAAATCTTGCTTATGTTGATTACTGTGTTGGATTATTACTGCATTTTACCTTTAAAAATATCGCTTTTGTTCTAAAGAGAACTGTCCACTAAACAATTTGTTGTATAATTGCTGCTTCCCAATCTTAGCTAAAAATAGCTTTCAATAGTGTATTGTGCATCAAGGCGTGGCACTACCAATCTTGTTTGTTTTCCTGATTAGAGTGAAAACGAGTTTTGCTCAGAGTTGTTTCTGAGCTGCCCCTACCATGATCGGGGCCATTGGATGTATAAACCTCAGGCTTTAAATTTTTGTTTTAAACTTATATCAATTCACCTTATCCACGGTCATTGAATCTGTCTCACGCCCATGCCTCCTCATTATTTTTTTGACAACCCTCTATCCGTATAAATTAAGATAGTAGTGGTTAAGAGAATGATTCGCCTAGATTTCATTTAAATCATGTGGAGTTTAATTCCCCTAACACAACTATAGTGCAAAGTAATTGGTTTTACAGAGAAAAGATTGATCGATTAGATTGGTCATGCCATGTATATCAGAATGTTTAAGTTTTACTGTGACAGCAAAAATTTCTGTCAGGGAATTTACTATGGTAGAGAAATCAGTTTTGAGATAATCTCAAGGGAGGGTACAAGTGACAGCTAGCACACACTCCACATTTAATTCTGGTTGATAGAATAATTTCACTATTTGAGACCTTGTTTTTAGTAATTGCAATCCAGGGAGGTCAACTTAATGGTGTAAAGCTATATATATAAACTTGTTGCTTATCAGATTAACCTTTAATTGCTTAAGGCTTCACATAAATGATAAGTCGTGTGTGCCCAATAATAGATTAATCTGTATTAGATTAGTCATTATTTGTTGAATCTTTACTTAAAAGGATAAGCAGTACCATGGTATTTGATTAATGAGTATTTTTTCTTGAACCTTAAATAAGCAGTATTAAATTAATCTCCATTTTAAAACTGAAGCTTTAGATCAATGATGTAAGCTTTTTATAAACATGTTGCAGTTTTAGATTATCCTTATTTTTACTGGAAGGATTGTAAAGCTGATGATGTTGTGTAAACTGGTTGAGATAAAGATTTCCTGAATGTATATAGATGCATTATGTATGATGTAGGAAGTTAATGATGTAAGATGAAAGGTCTTAAAGGAGAATAATCTCTACGATGGCGGAAGCTAAAAGGTTGTATCACCATTGTAGTTTCTTTAGTCATTTCTTTATTAAAATTGCCAAGAGAATGAATGTAGTTATTGCACACTTGGACATGATGTTTGTGTGACTAAATAAAGGACCCCAAGAGGCATATCACTTCTCACCCCTCAGATTCTATTTAATGATTGATTGATTAAATAGTGCACATGGACCTTAAATAGAATTGTGCCTCAAGTTTTTTTTTTATAGATAGATTGTGTATGTCCTCTCTCTTGTGCGCTCGTGAAATTTTAAGGTTAATTAAAGTGTTGACTAAATATTAGAGTTATCTGGTTGTGTGCGGTGAAGGGCCACTAATGATCGTTTGTTGTTTATTTATTTGTGCATGCATTGATCGATAAGTGCGTATGATAATCGGACTTGGGTCTTGTGCTTCTTGATGATGACGGTCACTATTGGAATTGATGTTTTGCACCTTGTGTTGTAACATTTTATTGTGTTGTTACTCACTCGCCATGTATATTCTAGTCTCTTGTGTCATTGATGTTGGTTGTGTTGGGTTGATTGATGATTGTCCTTAGCTTAGTAGGCTTGTATTTCTTATGTCGGGCGGGATGTAGACACCTCCTTGTTCCTCAGAACAGTTGCTAGCCTTAAGACCTTAAATGGTCAAAATCGATGGGAACCTAGGCTTGAGCATTGCTTATGGGTCTTGGAGGTCCTAACCTTGCAGGGTAGGATGGGTGGGTAGTCATTTCATTTCTTCACCTGATTGATCAAAGTATGTTGCATCTAGTTGCATGATGTGCTAGTATGCTAGGTCGCTATGTTGACTATTTCTTAAATTGTGTGTGTTGTGTTCGTCATCAAGTTGTGTTGATTAATTGTGTCATTGTTATCTTCCTGCTTTAAAAAAATAAAATAAAAAATAACACTTGTTATGTGATGCATGTTGTTGTAGCGACGGGGGTTATTACACTTATGCATTAAGGAAATAAGGATCCACCACCTACTTTAAATGAATGAGAGAATTGATATCAGTATATGAAGATGAAATTATTATTTATATCCTTATCAATCACTTTGAAATAAAAACAATGTTAGCAATGATGCTCAAGATGATGAAGATGTTACTAATAGTGATGCTCAAGATGATGAAGATGATGTGTGGAAAAATAGGCTCAAAAATATTAATCCAAAGAATGCTTATCAAATAGATTTTGATTAAAGTGCTATGAATTAATAAAAAGTTCAATACAAACTTCAAATAATTTCGGATCTATATGCCAAATTTCGTTGAAAAATGTCAATTTCATGACATTGTTGAAATAAAAGTTAATTTTAATTTTCTTTTTAATGGTTTTATCAAATCATCTTTATATATAAATTAATTCATGTTTATATATAAATTAATTGATATAAAATATTTCTTAAAGAAAATTCCACTCCATCCCCATGAATAGAATTGTCCAAGCTAATGCCTAATTTGGGGAATGACTGTAAGCAATGCCATACTTTTTTTTTCCACAGAAAATTTCACTTTATATTAGTTAAAATATAAACTATTTCGATACATAGAGTTCATCACCACCATCCAAAAAATACATAGGATATCTAGGATATATCTAATATACATACTATCTTCCCATCCCACAAAATATGTAAACTGACTATCTAAATAGTCCTCCAAAAAACTACAAAAAGGGGCAGATCCATAACATTCAACATTGCAAAGATGATTATCTCTAGGAAATGTCCCCACACCCCACAGAAATGATAAGAGCGGCCTAGGACCTAAAAAAGTTCAATAGACATGAGAGGACCCTCATGTTCCTCAACACTCTGATAATAGAAGATTTTTCCTGGTTTCTTTTGAAGTGCTTGTTTAGATAGGTTGTCTGCTTCAGTATTATCATCCCTGTAAACATGATCAAAAGAGATATGCTGAAAAAGTTTAATAAGATCAACCAACCTATCCTTCCAGCATTCCAATTAAATCACCTGAAGTCGTCCTTTTTCACGAAGCCAATTAATTACAATCATCAAATCTCCCTTCACCTGTAAATCATTTATAACGAGACTTGAAGCTAGAGTTAGAAGGGCCCAGGCCCCCATTAATTCGGACCTTGTATTAGATCCTGGGCCACAATTTAATATCCACTTGTAGATGCGATTATCCCTTGTATTGATAATACCTCTAGCCCGACTGTTGAGTCTTGTGGCTTCAGCAACCCGTTCAGCAACCCCATCAAACCATCCAATAGCACCTTTCACTTCATTCTTTATAACTCTGTTCCTCATAATCGATGCTTTCTCCTGTGAATCATAAGATTCCAATGCAATAGCCACTAGGGTAACCACTCTAATAGCCGAAGGTTTTATGTCTTCGAAAATAGAAAAGTTGTGGTCCATCCATATAATTCAACAGACAAAAATGGGTAAGGTAGATTATCGGGTCCATCCAGAAAACCATTTATTAAAGCATTATGTAAGAGAATATCCATCCCACAAACCCAATAAATTCTGATGAGTATGGAGTATTGTCCAAATTGTGCGCACAAATGAGCAATCCACAAACAAGTGAAAGGTCGATTCCCAATTCTGATTACATAACATGCACCAACCCGGTCCATTATAACCATGACGTTGAAGTTTCTCCCACATGAGAATCTTGTTCTCTACAAGCAACCATGCAAATAATTTCAATTTCAATGGACAGTTCCATGTCCAAAGATTCCTCTACCACCCCTTTACAACACAAGACTGTTTTCTTTTCTATGCCGCCTCATATAAATTTTTAACCGTAATAACACCAGAAGCATTACCTCCCGATCATCTGAGTTCATCAGGTTGTCTGGAAAGAAGAATCTCATTAAGAATAACATCCTTCCGAAAACACATCCACTCGGAGGCAAGTTGCCCACCAAGCCCCATATATTCACTGGAATGCCACTTTGTTCCTGCTATACCCGGACATTGTTCATAACCAGCCTGAGAGAGAAAGTATACTCCTCTTCCACTTAATTCAAGGATTAATTCATCTGAAAGAATATCTTTAACACCCATACCCAGAATGTAATCACTGCCAATTAAAATGGACTCCCTCAAACTCGGATACCATGCAATCCAATGCAACAGAATATGAATCGATTTTAATAAGTACTTCCATACATGAGAGCCCCTTGTCGAGGAAGTCATGACCGTCCTGAGTCATCCCACAACTGAGCAAGATCTGAGGTACTTATCTATGATCACACGATGCCACAAACTTTCTTTCATTAACACTCTCCATAACATATTGGCCGCCATAGCCATACTGAAGCTATGAAGATTCCTCAAGCCCCATCCTCCATACATTTTTGGCCATGCTAAAAGTTGTCAGTTGCAGAGATGGATTCTTCTTTTAATTATAGAACTAGACCACAGGAAGCTAAACATCAACTAATGTAAATGATTCAGAATCGATGTTGGAAGATTTGATAAAGCAAGCCAGTATACTGGCTAACTTTCCAAAACCACTTTTATTAACACAAGTCGGCCTCCAATAGACAGCCATCGATTACACCAATGGCTAATGCACTTTTCAAATTTTTCTATGAGCCAAATCCAATCATCAGCATTGTACCTGTCCATCTTCAAAAAGTAACCAAGATACTTAAAACCAGATGCTAAAGGTAGAAAGTTATAGTGAAAAACAGGCTTGTAGGAATCCAGAATAGATGGTTGAATGTGTAAATTCTAACCTTGTACAATATCTACTGCAAACTGATATTCAGAAAAGAACAGAAAAGATACAATGGCAAATACAAACATTACACAGAGATTTTTCACTTGGAAACCCAAATCGGGAAAACCAGCATATATTATATTGATACACATTGTTTTACATTGTTTACAATACAATATACATATAGGAGCCAGCGGCATCCAAAACCCTAACCCAATGACCTGGATTAGTCCAAAACCCTAATTCCTTAACCGGAACTAG
>ML787387.1:346862-361239 GCA_009831015.1 Picea engelmannii | reverse complement strand
CACAGAGATTTTTCACCTGGAAACCCAAACCGGGAAAACCAGCATATATTATATTGATACACATTGTTTTACATTGTTTACAATACAATATACATATAGGAGCCAGCTGCATCCAAAACCCTAACCCAATGACCTGGATTAGTCCAAAACCCTAATTCCTTAACTGGAACTAGAAAACCATCGGCAAAAAACCATGTGCCAAAAACCACCTAATATCATGTGGTCCCGGAAATATGTGGTCCCGGTAATATGTCGTCCCGGAAATATGTCGGCCTGGAGAAAATATGTCGACCCGAAAAAAAAAAATTCGGGGGCGCTGCCCCCGAACCCCCCTACGCGCTCGACGCAGGTGCTCAAACACTACTACTCGTGCAAAGAATATAACACATACCCAACAGAATGTTGTAATGAACAAATGAATTTTTTTGGACATTAATCACCAATCCAGATGCCTCATAGAAGATATTCAAAATTCTTTTTATCTCCATCCATTCTGATAGAGAGGCTTTTGTCATAATAAGGATATTATCGACAAAAAGAAGATGGAGGACTTTAATAAACCTTGAAACTTTTATACATGTAATATTACCTCTTGCTTGGCTATCTTTTAAAGCCAGACTTAGTCCTTCCATAACAAGAATGAAGAGCAAGGGAGACAAAGGGCACCCTTGTCGTAGCCCTCTACCACTGTTAAAAAAATCGGTAGGTTCTCCATTGATTAATATAGCATATGTTGCATAACTAACACATCCCATGATCCATCTTATTGTTGGAAGCCCAAATCCACATTGAAAAAGCACCAGTCAAAGGTAATCCCAGCTAACACAATCGTAGGCCTTCTTTAAATCTATCTTCAGGATTAATGCTTGTAGTTTTTTCTCACGGATACTATGCAGACATTCCTGGGATGTCCCAATGGAATCTATAATTTGCCTCCCCTTCAAGAAGCCAAATCATTCCTCAGATAATGCACGTGACAGAATGGGCCTTATCCTTTTTGCAATATAATTTTGTTATAATTTTATAACATAAATTACAGAGAGATATCGGGCGAAAATCCCCAAAAGAGGCTGGACCATTGACCTTAGGAATTAAGGTGATGAAGGTCGAGTTCAATGATCTATTTACTTCTCCCAACAGACGGGATTCCTTCACAGCCCCCAACAAGTCATTTTCTACCAAGTCGAAATAGTTGAGAAAAAACTCAACCGTCCAGCCATCGGGACCAGGACTCTTGTCCTTTGTGAATCATTTAAGAAATTCTTTAATTTCCTCTGTAGTACAAGGGCTCTCAAGAGTAATGACCTCCTTTTTAGTAACAAACCTTTGATATAGACGTACATTTGTTATATTTTCTTCATTGATAATATGATCTGATTCTTTAAAAAAGTTGTTAAAATGCCTGACTGCTTCACTCTTTATAGCCTCCTGCCCTTTGTGGACCCAATCCATTTCATATGTGACCTCCCATAGGTGTTTCTTATTGCGCCTGAAGCTGGCATAGTGATGAAAATAAGTCGTATTTTTGTCACCACTCTTGATCCACGTAGCCCTACTCTTTTGACGCCAACGTTCCTCTTATGCTAACAACAACTTGTTCCTTTTCAATTCCAAATCTTTAATACGAGAACCCATATCAAGTGTAATGTCATGTGTTCTACTGTGCGAGGAAAACTCCACAATTTCCTCTTCTATGGAAAGAAGTAAACAATGTTCATTAGCTTTCCTTTTTTTAATCCATTCCTTTACCCGATAGTTGAGGGACTTCAATTTCATTATCAATGTATGTTGTGGCCCTGCCAATGCAGAAAGCTCTTAGTTATTCCAAACTTCTCGAACCATTCAGCCAAATGATTCTTCTTTCATCAAATCCAGATTGAATTTGAAGGGGTAAGAAACTGATTTGTAGCCAAAGTCCAAATGAAACAAGATTGGCGCATGGTCAGAGATATAAGGATATTCTACCCAGGAATGGAATCTGACTGTGTCAACTAGGAGAGAGTCGGAAACACACACTCTATCCAATCTTTTTTGAATATTCTCCACACCACTCCGTCCATTACGCCAGGTAGGCATGACTTCTAGAGGTCGAATGTCAACCAAATGATTATTTGCCAATAGATTTTTGAAAAATACTGCTAAGGAGTCCGACAAAGCCATCGACCCCCAAACTTCTGCCGAGCCCAAGGAGAAGTTCAGATCTCCGACCAGGATCAAATTAGGCTGAAATAATAGCCCAGGTGCATCCACCCACTCCCAAAACTGTCTTCTCTCTTAACACGAGCCATAAACATTAATAAAAGTGAAACTCCTTTTAATCGGGATGAATGTACCTAGAAAAGAGTGTAAGAATGGTTTCATATTATATATGAAAACTCTCACAAGAAAAAGGTTATATGTGCAAAAATGACAATTTTATTTAGGTGCATTGTGGCAATACAATTACCCAAAAGGCATTGCACGATATGTCACTAATTACTATGCCTCTAATTACTAGACTTCAATGACTCTAATGTTGTAAGTCACTAGTAAACTTATGTTATATGCATGTTTAATATTCAAGATGTCATGATCAAATATGTTCCATATTTCTAGTTAATCTAACCAAGCATGTTTATTAACTAGTTTAGTTTATGAAGTTCATAAAAGATATTTCTAATTAATCTAACCAAGCATGTTTATTAACTAGTTTAGTTTATGAAGTTCATAAAAGATGTTTCCAAAATTTATGACCCTGAGAGATTGGTTATATTGTTACACAAAACCTATTCAAAATGTCTCAACTAATCAACGTATTAAATTCCCAAATGGATGAGTCAAAATTCTATATTTTATAAAGTCCCATATTAAAAATAATTTTTTTTATCATTTTCGTCATAGATCGCTTCATATGTTAAAAAATGATACGAATCTATATAGAGGACCATATTCGAAGATAAGGGAAATTGTGCTCAATTTGGAATAACTTAGAACTTTTCAGCACTAGGATATATTTATGGTAAAAAAAGTTGACAAGATTGAGCCTCCGTCAACATTGTATAAAGATCAAATAATAAAAAAGGTGTTCAGGAGATATTTATGGTATAAATGGTTGATTAGGCTCACTCGCTGTATAAGTCTTATACTAATGTACCGCATATATAAATGTACCGCATATATAGAGAAATGATCATAAAAACTGAAAATAACTGAAGAACTACTTCAAATAATAGTATTTTTTTGAAATCTAAATAAAATACTTCAAATAATAGTGTTTTCTAGAAATCTAAGTGAATTACTTCAAATAATAGTATTTTCTAGAAATCTAAGTGAATTACTTCAAATAATAGTATTTTCTAGAAATCTAAGTATGTGATTTGTTAATAAAGCATTACAAAATTTATATTTAAAATAATATTGATTTTTGTTTATTGATATATGTGATTTCATTGATATTCATGCCTAATTATTTCATAGAGTTGTGAAAAAAGAGGATCGAATTAATAATTTTGTGTTTTACTTAGAAATCTAAGTGAAGTACTTTAAATAATAGTGTTTTCTGGAAATCTAAGTGAATTACTTTAAATAATAGTGTTTTTTAGAAATCTAAGTGAATTACTTCAAATAGTAGTATTTTCTAGAAATCTAAGTATGTGATTTGTTAATAAAACATTACAAAGTTTATGTTTAAAATAATATTGATTTTTGTTTATTGCAATATGTGATTTCATTGATATTCATGCATAATTATTACAGAGAGTTATGAAAGAAGATGATCAAATTAATAATTTTGTGTTTTAGTTATGTAGTGAGTGAATGGTTTCTATTCTATGATGAAGAAAGACATGATCAAATGCTAAAATCAATAAATAATTTATTACAAATCATCCACATAAAAATTATTTTCTTGTAAAGTTTTAAAGACATAAATGGTTCAAGGGAAAATCAATAAAATGGTTAAGGAAAAAATTGAAAAAACATTGTTATGAAAATAGTGGAACATTATAAAGATGAATTTAATATTATAAGAAGATGAAAGGAATGAATTGATAAGTATTGATGCATTTAAATATTTTGTTCTTATCAAATTATTTAAATTATTATTAACTTGAGTATGCTATAATGTTTCTATGTTACATCTTTCATGGCAAATCACTCTACATAGTGGTATGTATCAATTTTTTTATAGAGTTTATAGATTCATTGAAAGTTAATTTTTATTGTGACATTGCTACTAATTCAAATGGGTCATTTGGATGAATATAAAGGATATAAACTTGATTGAAAAAAATCTTGACTAAGTTAGAAACATCTAACAAATTATAAAGTTAAATTATAATTAGTGATCTTCAATTGTTAATTATTTGTGGAATATAATAAAAGATGAAGAAGGGTTGGTAATATTAGTGAGTTGTATTTCATAGAATCCACACAACACATGCTATAACTTGTGGTTGTATGTACATGGTGTATGTTGGAATAAAATGATGGTTTGTCTTTTAATGTTAAATTGTATGAAGTTATTCTTTTATGAATACATTTTAGAATTAAGATGGTAGTTTGTGTTACATTGACAACTAAGTTCATTTAATGTATGTATTTGATCATCTAATGAAATATGAGGTTAATCAACATAGATTGGGAGATGGGAATGATCAATACCAGCATAGATTTATTTTAAACTCGGATCTATCAAGCATGGAGAGGGATCCAATTTCTTAAGGTGTATTTATTATTATTGTTATTATCTAATGCTAACACCTTATCATACACAAAGTGAAAGTGAAATCCAAAATGATAACTCTAAAAGATAAAATTATTGATGAAGATAGATAACATTATATTTACTTGACCATGTACTAACTAAGACTCCCCTTAAAAATGTTCTTTAAACAATGTGATAACTAGTTAAAATGAAATATACCCATAAAATATGATATAGATAAATATTTTAAAGATGATAAAGAGGATGATAAAAACCTTATTATATCTACAATATTACAACATAGTATGAAAAAGAATAAATGACTATATCTAATATTGCAACATAAAATTAAGAGGAATAAATTAATGTATAAAATCCCATATGTTTTTAAGAAAACATTAAAATGACATGACATGATGAAAATGTAGAAACTATTTAATTCTAAAATGTATGATGTAAATATTTATATCATTTATGTTTAGAATCAAAACAATTTCGTAATATGCTTTTTATTATTATAATATTATTTATTTTCAGAAAAAAATAATACAAATTATTGTTGTGTGTAATATAATTAATGATCTTCTTACATTAGTTTACAATTTGGTATTACACTTAGTATTATTATAATATTATTTATTTTCAGAAAAAAAAAATTAATATAAATTATTGTTGTATAATTAATGATCTTCTTACATTAATTCATGTGATTTTAGAGAAACAATTTCTTTATATTTAAGAATGACAATTATCACATGATTTTTTTTGGAAAAATTATTTATCAAACTTCAAATTTTTAAGAGTAACAACTATTAAATTGCTAAGAACAACAATTATCACATGAATATTTTGGAGAAAAATTACATATCAAATTTCAAATTTTTAACAATAATAATTATTACATGTACTAATCAAATTTCAAATTTGATTTTATAATTTAAGAAATAAATTTTCATTTAAAAATTTGATTATATAATTTAAGAAATAAATTTTCATTTGATTAAATCATTTTTTTTAAATATGTTAAGAAATATGATTTCATAAAATCTTCACAATCTTTAAAATTGATGTTTTACTAGTTACTAAGATCATTTAAACTTGGCATCAAAGACACTTAATATAATTCATTTATATTATCAAATGGTAGAATAAATGAAATTTCAAAAAATAGCATAACTTAGTAAAAAACATCAATCATCAATGAAAATATTTAATATGTATATATTTAACTCATTTGTACCTAATTATAGACAATAAGGTGACTAAATGGAGATCATTTTGAGAACTTGCATAAGTTGAATGTTATATGGGTCTTTATCTAGGATATAATAATAACATTTTCATGTTTGGTCATAATTGATGATGTTGAATTCATTGTTACTATTGATGTTTATAACAATACAATAAGATCTGTATTAAGATTATAATGTGGATGTAATGATAGTTGTAGTCATTGTTGAAAAAAAGTTGATTTTCACAACCTAAAGTCACAATAGAGACTATTTTGAGGGGAGGGCATTATTTTCTTATTTTTTTTTTGGTGGAAAAACATTCAAATTTTTATAGTGTATATGAGGAATCCAAAGGGACTCACTAATTTAATTTATTTGTTATTGACATTAACATGAGTTATGATGTGGTTGTTGCATATTATATGGAGCATATATATTTATAGGCTCAAGAGAGGTTGAAGGAAAACAATGTGAGGTGTAAGGAGAGAAAAAATGTGCACACAAGGTTAAGACATTCAAATTTAGAGACTAGGTAATATACAATTGAGAAAAGAGAATTTTCCCATAGGTGGATACAATTTAAGTTGAACCTAATGAAGATTAAACCATGTAATATCCAAAGGAAGATTGGTAAAAATGCATATGATTAGAGGTGTCACAAGAATTCTACATTGCACTTATTTCTAGTGTAGTACAAACATGTATCCATAGAAGGAAGGATAAATTATCACATGGGAAGTAGAAGAAAGTGTACTTGAGATAGATTAGAGAATGAAATTAGAAAATAAGATGTTAGTGTGTGTATGTGTGTGTTGTAGAAAGGAAACCATTTAATGTTAAGTACATGTAATACTTAGTGAAGTGGAAGGATAAACTAGATGATGATAATATGTGGATTTGTAAGAAATAGTATCAAGAATTGTACAAATGGAATAGTAATGCAAATGATGTAAAATGATCATGAAGACATGCAATGTTTTCACTGTAAAAGGAATTTGATACAAGAGCATTCAAAGAAATCCTAAGAAAGAGTAATACAAATGATGTTAAATTGTCATGAAGGCATGCAATATTTTTATTGCAAAAGGAATTTGATGCAAGAGCATCCAAAGAAATCCTAAGTATAAGCATGAAAGATTTGTGTGAAGGAGAAAATAATATAAGTTATAACATAGACACAAGGGAAATAACGCAAATGTGACAAAGCCTATATGTGAAAAACTAGTTTGGATTAAAATGGATAGTTAGGATTAGAGAGTTAGCACATATTTTTGACTTAAATGAGAAAAGTGTGAAAAAGTTTTAGACGAGGTAGGATGACAAGGAATGTCTTGAGAAGAAACTAGTGTTTGGAGAGGAACCCAATGGAATAATGTAGAGGTAGATAAGTGGATTTTAGAAGTGTATAGATTAGAGTTGAAGAGCATCACAAGCAGAAAAACATGAGAGAGTGAACAAATTGTAAGGAAGGAGAAAATCTAGGATGGAACAATTCAAAAGTTCAAGAAACACATGTGAGATGAAGGAAAATGAACAACCAAACATAAAAGGCCATTAAAACTCCTTGTAGGGATAGAAGGCCATTAAAGCTGCATGTAGGGATAAAAGGCCATTAAAGCTCCATATAGGAAAATAAAAAACTAAAGATGAATAAACATGAGAACACATAATCAAAGTAAAATGTAAAAAGCTAACAAAGCTAAGTTTAAAGAAAGGGTGGAAAATCTATTAAAACCCAAATTAAAAAAAGTAAAAGAACATAATCTTTGAAGAGATATAATCAGTGTATTAATTACTTTGTTATATGGTATTGATGAAAAGATGTGTTATACTTAAAACTTTGTTCTATATTACTTATAATTTAATGAATAAATATATGAATAAATATAA
Organism: Picea engelmannii; assembly: GCA_009831015.1. Lineage (NCBI taxonomy): Eukaryota > Viridiplantae > Streptophyta > Pinopsida > Pinales > Pinaceae > Picea > Picea engelmannii. Next base: position 353,433 of record ML787387.1, on the reverse strand, counting down.
TCAGTATATTAATGGTTTTGTTACATGATATTAATAAAAATATATATTACATTTAATATTTTGTTTAACTTATTTTATAAATTTTAAATCAATAAAAAAAATATTATTTTAATTAAAATCATTATAAATATATTAAATTTATAGATTAACTAATAAACATTATAATTAAATTATTTTAATAATATTTATATAACTAAAACATTTTAATAATATTTATTTTGTAAAGAAAATTTAAAGACTAACTACAATTTAGACTACAGTTTATTTATTATGTTATCTTTAAAATGAAATGTTTTTACATTGAAATTAATCCTTCTAATGTTATCTTTATAATGAAATGTTCTTACATTGAATTGAAAAAGAAATAATAAAGTGAAAATAATTAGCCTACCTTCACTCAAACGCCCCAGGACACCTACGTTGATGTCTAATATAGTGTTCTCTTATTTAAAGCACTTGCTACGACGCGATGTTCTTATTTAAAGCACTTGTACGACGCGATGTTATGCAAGGTAGTTGAGGTTATAATATGAAAAAATCTAAAAGAATTAGTTAGCATTCCCTATGTCAATGATAAGTTTATATTTTAAAACTTGTCATAATGACTTTGAAAAAAATATGGGCTGAGTTCAACTTATCTCTGAAACATATGGAAATAATAAAGTTAGAAAGATTCAACAAATTATAAAGTTAGATTATAATTAGGTGACACATTGTTTCATCTTATGGCATTGGTCAATTCTTAAAATGTCATGGGATGAAAGAGTGTATCACTTTTGTGATACTAGGAAGGTTGAAGATGAAAAGCACTTTCTCTTAGATTGTCCAGTCTATACTTATATTAGATCTCATTTTCAAAATATTGATCACACGACCAATCTTCCTAACCTCTTAACTCAACAAAAGTATGGTGATCTTGGAAAGCTTCTCTTAATGCTTTTCGAGCACACAAACAAAATTCTAAAGAATCACAAGTAATAACTTACCCTCTTAAAGTCCGATAGACCAATTAGGTCTTAGTAGACGTTAATCATCATCATCATCATCAATAAAAGATGAAGAAGGGTTGGTAATATTAGTGATTTGTATTCCATAGAATCCACACAACACATGTTATAACTTGTGGTTGTATGCACATGGTGTATGTTGGAATAAAATGATGTTTTGTCTTTTAATGTTAAATTACATGAAGTTATTCTTTTATGAATACATTTTAGAACTAAGATGGTAGTTTGTGTAACATTGACAATTAAGTTCACTTAATGTATGTATTTGATCATTTAATGAAATATGAGGTTAACCAACATAGATTGGGAGATGGGAATGATCAATACCAGCATAGATCCATCTTAAGCAGAATTTATTGTTGTTGGTGTTGTTGTTGGTGGTGTTGTTGTTGTTATTAATTGAGCATACTTTATGTTTTTTTTTTTTAATGTATTGTTATTATCTAATATTAATGCCTGATCATACGAATGCCTCAACATCTCTTTCATACTGTGTTGTCAACACAAAGTGAAAATAAAATCCAAAATGATAACTCTAAAAAATAAAAATATTGATGAAAGTAGATAATATTATATTTACCGTGACTATGTACTAACTAAGGCTCCCCTTAATAATGTAATGATGTAGAAAATGAAAATAAAAATAAAAATAAAATCCAAAATGATAACTCTAAAAAATAAAAATATTGATGAAAGCAGATAATATTATATTTACCGTGACCATTTACTAACTAAGGCTCCCCTTAATAATGTAATGATGTAGAAAATGAGAATAAAAATGTTCTTTCGACAATGTGGTAACTAGTTAAAATGAAATATACCCATAAAATATGATATAGATGAATATTTTAAATATGATAAAGAGGATGATAAAAACCTTATTATATCTACAATATTACAACATAGTAAAAGAATAAATGACTATATATAATATTGCAACGTAAATTAAGAAAAATAAATTAATTTATAAAATCTTATATGTTTTTAGGAAAACATTAAAATGACATGATGAAAATGTAGAAACTAGTTAAGTCTAAAATGTATAATGTCAATATTTATATTATTTCTGTTTAGAATCAAAACAGTTTGGTACTACACTTAGTATTATTATAATATTATTTATTTTCAGAAAATAATAATACAAATTATTGTTGTGTGTAATATAATCAATAATTGTTTTACATTAGTTCATGTGATTTTAGAAAAACAATTTTTTTATATTTAAGAATGACATGAATTTTTTGGAAAAAATATTTATCAAATTTCAAATTTTTAAGAATAATAACTATTAAATTGTTAAGAACAACAATTATTACATGAATATTTTGGAGAAAAATTACATATCAAATTTCAATTTTTTAAGAACAATAATTATTACATATGTTTTTTTGGAAAAAAACTACCTATTAAATTTCAAATTTGATTTCATAATTGTCATTTGATTAAATCATTTTTTTTTAAATATGTTTAGAAACATGATTTCATAAAATCTTCACAATCTTTAAAATTGATATTTTACTAGTTACTAAGAACATTTAAACTTGGCATCAAAGACACTAAATATAATTTATTTATGAATAAATAAAATTTCAAAAATTAACATAATTTAGTAAAAAACATCAAACATTAATCATCAATGAAAATATTTAATATGTATATATTTAACTCATTTGGACCTAATTATAAACAATAAGGTGACCAAATGGAGATCATTTTGAGAACTTACATAAGTTGAATGTTATATGGGTCTTTGTCTAGGATATAATAATAACATTTTCATGTTTGGTCATAATTGATGATGTTGAATTCATTGTTATTATTGATGTTTATAACAATACAATAAGATTTGCATTAAGATTTTAATGTGGATGTAATAATGGTTGTAGTCATTGTTGAAAAAATGTTGATTTTCACAACCTAAAGTCACAATAGAGATTATTTTGAGGGGAGGGCATTATTTTCTTATGTTTTTTTGGTGGAAAAACATTCAAATTCTTGTAGTGTATGAGGAATCCAAAAGGACTCACTAATTTAATTTATTTGTTATTGACATTAACATGAGTTATGATGTGGAGGTTTATATGGAGCATATATATTTATAGGCCCAAGAGAGGTTGAAGGAAAACAATGTGAGGTGTAAGGAGAGAAAAAATGTGTACACAAGGTTAAGACATTCAAAGTTAGAGACTAGGTAATATACAATTGAGAAAAGAGAATTTTCCCGTAGGTGGATATAATAAGTTGAACCTAATGAATTGAACCCAATGAAGATTAAACCATGTAATATCCAAAGGAAGATTGGTAAAAATGCATATGATATAGAGGTGTCACAAGAATTCTACATTGCACTTATTTCCAGTGTAGTAAACATGTATCCATAGAAGGAAGGATAAATTATCACATGGGAAGTAGAAGATAGTGTACTTGAGATAGATTAGAGAATGAAATTAGAAAATAAGATGTTAGTGTGTGTATGTGTGTGTGTTGTGGAAGGAAATCCATGTAATGTTAAGTACATGTAATACTTAGTGAAGTGGAAGGATAAACTAGATGAGGATAATATGTGGATTTGTAAGAAATAGTATCAAGAATTGTGCAAATGCAATAGTAATGAAAATGATGTAAAATGATCATGAAGACATGCAATGTTTTCACTGTAAAAGGAATTTGATACAAGAGCATCCAAAGAAATCCTAAGAAAGAGTAATACAAATGATGTTAAATTGTCATGAAGGCATGCAATATTTTTATTACAAAAGGAATTTGATGCAAGAGCATCCAAAGAAATCCTAAGTATAAGCATGAAAGGTTTGTGTGAAGGAGAAAATAATATAAGTTAACATGGACACAAAGGAAATAACACAAGTGTGACAAAGTCTATATGTGAAAAATTAGTTTGGATTAAAATGGACATTTAGGATTAGAGAGTTAGCACATACTTTTGACTTAAAGGAGAAAAGTGTGAAAAAGTTTTAGACGAGGTAGGATGACAAGACATGTCTTGAGAAGAAACTAGTGTTTGGAGAGGAACCCAATGGAATAATGTAGAGTTAGATAAGTGGATCTTAGAAGTGTATAGATTAGAGTTGAAAAGCATCACAAGCAGAACAACATGAGAGAGTGAACAAATTGTAAGGAAGGAGAAAATCTAGAATGGAACAATTCAAAAGTTCAAGAAGCACATGGGAGATGAAGGAAAATGAACAACCAAACATAAAAGGCCATTAAAACTCCATGTAGGAAAATAAAAAGGCTAAAAATAAATAAACATGAGAACACCTAATCAAAGTAAAATGTAAAAAGATAACAAAACTAAGTTTAAAGTAAAGGAAGAAGAATCTATTGAAAACCAAATTAAAAAAGTAAAAAAACATAATCTTTGAAAAGATATAATCAGTATATTAATTATTTTGCTGTATGGTATTGATGAAAAAATATATTATACCTAAAACTTTGTTCTATATTACTTATAATTTAATGAAAAAATATAATTATTATATTAATGATTATATTACATGATATTAAAAATATATATATTACATTTAATATTTTGTTTAATTTATTTTATAGATTTTAAATCAATAAAAAAATATTATTTTAATTAATAAAAAATATATTACATTTAATATTTTATTTAATTTATTTTATAAATTTTAAATCAATAAAAAATGATATTTTAATTAAAGTTATTATAAATATATTAAATTTATAAATTAAAAAATAAATATTATAGTTAAATTATTTTAATAATATTTATATAAATAAATCATTCAATATTGTAAAGACAATTTAAAGACTAACTACAGTTCAATTATAATGTTATTTTAAGAATAAAATGTTTTTACATTGAGATTAATCCTTCTAATGTTATCTTTATAATGAAATGTTCTTACATTGAAAGCATATTCAACAAGATTGAATAATATCCATTACAGAAAAATACTTTCAAAGCTTATATTATATTACTTTAAAATCTAAAAAGCATTTCTATAAACAAATATTTATTAAAAAAGAAATAATAAAGTAAAAATAATTAGCCTACCTTCACTCAAACGCCCCAGGGCACCTACGTTGATGTCTAATATAGTTTTCTCTTGTTTAAAGCACTTGTACGACGCGATGTTATGCAAGGTAGTTGAGGTTATAATATGAAAAAAACTAAAAGAATTAGGTAGCATTCCCTATGTCAATGATAAGTTTATATTTTAAAACTTATCATAATGACTTCGAAAAAACATTGGCTGAGTTCAACTTATCTCTGAAACATACGGAAATAATAAAGAACTCAAATAGAGTACCACAGAAGCTAGATATACACTAACAAAATATAGTAGTGGTAAATTATATATCCGACAAATGTCTCATTTTCAGATTGATTGTAAAAGACAAGGTAACATAAAGAAAGAATATTTAAATTTTTGTCAACCATGGGATGGACTTACATTGTACGCTTCCTACCTGCAAAATATAATATAATTGGTAGACATCCTGGAATGGGAGTAGTAGCACAGGGCACTTCAAATATATATTTTTAAAAACAAGAATAGACCTCACTTCACTCCAAAATAGTGATCGACGCTAATAAATCGAAATTCTAAATATTAATCTTAATCAGACTACGCTAATGGCATTGCTGGAATCAAGATTGCTGGAACGAAACGCGGAGCGGCGAGAATTGGATTGGTCAAGGTTGAGAGTGTTGTGAGGCGGTGGAGGATCCACGCAAGGAGGGGCTATGCTCAGACTCAACCCACTATTTTCGATCGATTCTCTTGCCTCCATCGCAGGCGAAGTTGGCGCACTTGGCTTAATTATGTTGGAAGTCTTTGTGGCTAATTCTGGCCAAAATGGCAGAGTGAATGAATAGTGACTGGTAGGGTTAGAGTAATGTCCAGTTTCTTGACGTTCCGCCATTTTCAGAGAGGAATATTTAGCTTCACCTCTGGTCCTTTCGTCATCGTCAGATTTGTCTAATCTGAACATTCCCAAAGATAGGCATGGCGGATTCACTGGCCGCGATGCTGCCAGCGGAGGTACAGAAAATGCTCCCACAGACGCGGCTAAATTTGGAGGTGCCCCTCCAGTTTCGAAGAAATTTCCAGAAGTCAGAGATGAGTTCTGCCCCAGGCTGAGCTCGTGCATAACCGGTGACAGCTCCGGGATTCCTTGATAGCAATCTTCAACCTGCAGAAATTTTGAATGTCAATGACAGCTTGTAGAACAAATTTTAACAAATAAAGAGAAGGAACTAAATAATAAAAACTCCAAGTAACAGTACCTGACTGTTATATAGAATGAACATATAAATGAGAATTAACATTAGATCACCCTGGTATGTTTTATGAATTGTAACTGGAAGTTTAAAGGTTAGGTTACGTTTGGACAAAATAGGAACGAATTTAGCTGAAAAATAACTTCAGATTTCAAACTAGTTTAACGAGGTTTAGAAGAATAAGATTTATATTCGTTGTGCAAAATTCCAAAAAAATTTACTCAAACATCCTTTAAAATAGAGTTTTACAGAATTTCGAAAAAAAAATTAGACATAATTGATGAAAATTAAA
>ML787387.1:322648-346812 GCA_009831015.1 Picea engelmannii | reverse complement strand
CTCAAGGGAGACGTCTTCTAACTCTCTCAACACCGGAAGGTGTTCTAGACCTTCCTCTACTCCCTTCTCGTCTAATGCAAGGATCGCATAAAGCTTACATCCCTTGTGCATGCTCTTCCATAGTTGTAAGAAAGAGATGAACCTCAGGGAAACTCCCTAGTTTCGACCTACAATCACACGTATATGTTCCTTATCAATGACCAATCTCAACTGTTTCGTCTTACAGTTGAGTATTGCCTCATGTGATTCCAACCAATCCATACCGATCACGATGTCATAAGATCCCAATATCATGACGTACAAGTTGGACCTAGTGACAAACTCTCCCAGGTTAAGTCTACAACCCATAACCTTCCCTCCAACCTTCTGATTGGCTCCCAAAGCCATCTCTACAAAGATAAACTCATCCTGCTCAACTTCCTTTACCCCCAAAAAAATCTTAGTGCTGCAACAGAACTGAAACTCTTAGTAGCACCATGATCTATCAAAATACTAAGGGTCTGGTGAGCGATGGTACCTCACGTCTCGAGCATAGTTGACTGGTGCTCTACCTAGCAGTTATTCACCATTGCAAGAATCCCATGGGCCTTGTCCAACACTCCCACGATAGTGGGTCCGACTGATCCAGATTCTTCGGTCCTCTCCTCTAGGCAGTCACGCTGGTAAAGTGGCTCCCCACCATCCAACACACTATCTTCAGTCCAAAATTCCCGGTACTCAAAGTAGAAGTTGAATGCTAACATTAAGGCCCAACACGAACTTGTTGACCTTAAGTTTCTTAGTAATTGGTAAGGAGCATACTGAAGGAGCTCCAAAAATGGGCCTCGTACTCGGGTAGTGGGTGGTCTCCCTATTGCAAATTGTTGAACTCGTTGAGCTGACACTCAATGAATTCCTCAGAAAGATACCTCTCCTGGAACCGTTCCTTGAATAGTTCCCATGACACGTCTTCGAAGGACATGTTCAAATGTGGCAGGAGCGTCTTCCACCATAGAAGAGTGCTCCCCTTCAGCTGAAAGACTAACATGTGGAACTTCATGTTGGAGGTATAGTAGCGAAGTGATAATCACATCGCCATATTTTCCAACTATGACTCAGCGGCTACGTCGTCCGGGGCACCAAATAACTCAGGAAATTTTATCTTCTCGAGTTCGTGGTGAAATCTAACAGTACTGGTTGGGGTGTGTTGTGGACCCTCATGGGTACAAGCGCCCTAGCATCAACTCAGTACAGATGTTGAATCAAGGCCTCTGACATTCCCTGGAAGGGCCTTGTCAGAGCATCATCATCCCTTACAACATTTGAATCCATCCCAAGGACTTGTTCTTCCCTTAGGGGGTTAGACTCCGAGGTGTGGGAATTTATGGAGGGGTCGCACCTCCTTCCACAGCACCACGTTGCGAACCTTTCTAGAATCCTCTAATTGATATCACCACATGAACACATTAAAGTTTTTAGTTAGCGCTAGTTTAATACTCAAGGGTTTACTGCAATGTAAATCATGGTGATCCACCATCGCAGGGTTGAACCTGCTCTAATACCATATGTAAGGACCCCCTTCCTCAACTAATTGCAACGCAACGCAAATGCAGTTTTTTTTTTTTTAAATAGGAAGGCAACAACGACAGCAGTTAAACATTGCAACTTGACGATGAACACAATGCATGTGGATCAGGCAACAAACAACAATGACTCAACATAATAGCACATCATGCACATGGATGAAACATATGATAATCCAAGATAGATAAGGACGACTACCTACCCGACACAAGCAAGAAGATGCCTACAGGCTAAAGGACAACATCAACAACCCGACACAACGGATTCAATGCCCAGTAACTAGATACCTCCATGGCATGCAACCAAGAGCAGAGAGGCGTTACACAAACTAGTACCAACAACAATGGGCACGCAATGGTTCCCTCATTAGGAATCATGTTGTCACTAGACGGTGGGCGTGACCATAACCATGGCACAACAAACATAATTGGACCCTTAACCCAAGCCAATTCCACATCCTAGGAGACCGAATTAACTGACAGGAAGACTATACCCATGCACCCCAGCCATAGGACAACAAGACGTTAGGTGACATCATTCAACTTAAAATTGCGCCAGCTATCAAACAACTTCGCCAACAACCCATAAACCATTATCTGTTAAACAAGATGTTTAGGTGTGAAGGGTAAACTATTATAATGTTACTATTGCCACAAATGTTATCATAAAGGTGAACTAATAAATGCGCTCAACAAATCAAAAACATGTTTGTCAACAATATACATTGTCCATTAAAAACTGATCTACTTAACATTAAAAAGTGATCTATGCTACTTATTAAATATTCAACATTATTGACTATATTATTGTTGTCTAAATACGTGATGTTGCTATCTACTAATTATATCTCTATCTGATATTAACAATAACAACTTTGACTGTCAGATTAAATAACGCACGTTTAAATGGTGTCTCTGTCTAAGGTATCTTAACAATATGGATAGACTTTTGTATAAGAATGGTTGTCTAGCAATATTGGTGTGTTGTTTATGAAACATATAAATTGTTGTCACTAGGTATAAAATTTGTTGCTAATTATGTATAAAAACTTGTTGTCTAAAATATAAAATTGGTTGTCGAACGTATTGATATCAATATATCCATAATCACATGCAAAACGTTTCTTCTACATTTCCATATCCATATCCATTTTATGATTTTTTTTTAACATTACTTTAACACACATGGATCAATTCTTCTACAATTATCTTGATTTTTTTTTAAAGTAATTTAATAATATAATCAAAGAGGTGTAAGTGTAATACATAATTGTTTTATATATTCAATAATGTCTCTATATTCAAATTGTAACTTGCAAACATTCATTCGTCCATGATTGTTCCTTAGAAACGTGCAAATATAAAATTACAAAGTATGGAAATAAAAAGAAGCAAGACTTTATTTGTTTCTATAGGTCCCAGTAATTATTTTTCTGTAATTATGAAATAAAATCCTGGTTATATTATTGACCAGAATTTCGATTGTGTATATTTAATCGCTCAACACTATTATAAAGAAAACTACCTAAATGTTTATTTTTTTACATGAACCTATTTAATTGGATTTTAAACAACTCATTACACATGAACTTGTAAATAAAAAGGGGGATTTTTGCATTAAGAGTTGCAAATAAAAACGAGACTCCTTCAAATAATGATGTGGCCATCCCAATGCAGTCATACAGTGCATTCCAAATGCAGACATGGCATGCAATCAAAATGCAATCATACCTTGTCATGAAATATACACACAGTCTATATACACGCAGTCAACACAGTCATTAAATATACCAGATGTCTATTATAAATGCAGTCAATATACACGCAGTCTAAAATCAAGGGGAAAATTTTGCTGTCAATAAAATGCCACTTGTTACACCATAGAAATGCCAACAAATGCGCAGTAGATATAACAAAATTGGCACAACCAAAACGTAGAAATCCATTTGTTGTCCTTCCATTATATAAATTCACTCTATATTAACCGGTATGTTATGTAAACTCGCTGCCAAATATATAAATGTTGTATATCGATATAATAATTGTTGTCTAACATAATATATAGGATGCTAACGCGGTCAAACACAACAGTAATCAATTTAAATAAAATCGTTGTCTACATTCGAATCACAGACAATCAAATCAAATTAAAATGCTATTGTTGTATATTAAAATGCTTTTGCTCTCAATAGTATAAATCGCTATATAAATGTTGTCAATAGTATAATTTTGTTGTATATTGATATTCCAAAAATGTTGTCCACCATTGATAGTGGAAATTGCAAGTCTAGCAAGATTAATATATTGCTACCTAACAAGATATAGGATTCGCTACATGTCAAGATATGGCTATCCATAATATTGTTGTTAATACATGGAAAACATTTCTATCCATTAATACATATCAAGCAGACATATAAAAACGTTGTGTAAATATAGGAATTAATCATTTATAAAGATCTCTAAATAATTCACTGTCCTACAACATTAAAATGCAGGTATATCAACAATGAGATTCATTGGAAGGTCATGGTACTTTAAAATGCAGGTAAAGGGTTAAATTCAGCAGTACAAACGAAATAAAAAATGGATGCATATAGTGGTTTATCCAACCATAGAAACAAATTCAACTCTGGATGCCTAAAATGTTTATTTCAATAGTAAAATGAATTCCAAAATCCAGGCGCAATCAAATCAATCATTCGGAAATGAATCAACAATACTTATTCACAAGAGGGCACGGAGACTAATCATTCATCCATGGATCAATCAATGCAGAGATCAGCAAGGTATATGGTTGGGCAAATGTTATCCTTCACTAATCATCCATGTACAGAAAAGTAGGGCATTAGAATCTATAGGTCTATTAACACCGAAGTGACGACCGTCGATTCGTTTCCTGATCAACTTCCCAAGCATGGACTGGTGATCTAGGGATAAGGAAGGAAGATAAAGCACAATCTCTTCATAATAATCAATAAAACAAACAAAAAAGTCATAGAAATCAAGGATTGGGTTGCCAAGGAAATCAATTCAAAAGAAGCGAGCGTAAAGCTATGATGACATTAAGTTCTCGATTAAAAACGTTGAGTAAAACACATTTCTTTACATAATAGAAGTACAGTAATGAAAGCGCAAGAACAATAATGATCTACCATTAAAATAAATGCATCTGTACCATAGCCCAAGGCGAGCACTCTGAGTCGTTGTCCCGCGTGCGCTCCGTCCAGCTCTCGCTTACCGATCGATTTGACTTCACCAATACCTCCCATCCAATGCTAGGGGTAATATTCTTCCCCCTGAGCCCCCCGAGCTGCAAAGGGCCCACGCACACTAAACCAAAGAATATCTAGCACCCATCTCGCCTCGCAAGGTCAAGCTACCACTCGTTACTGGAGCTAGGTATCCCAACTCCCACAAGATAAGTCAGTTAAGACAAAAATTTTGCAGCGTAACGTTACGCATAAAGATCCTATCCATACTCCTCCTCCATCCTTTTTATACTGTTTCTAAGTGATTTCTTTCCCAAATTCCCATTTAATTTATTTTTCATTAATTTAATTCAGAAAAAAACCTCCTCCGTAAACATGTCACCCATCCCCCTAGTTGCACCAGAAATTAATTTCATTAAATATTGAATTACTCCTATTTCCTGCACCCACCTAAAATCATTCCTAAAATCTCTCCTTGGTGTCCCAATATTCCCTTACATATCTTAAATGATTTACGCCTTTACTAAATTCCTAGTTGAGTTCATAATTAGCATGTTCTTAAAGGCAAGATTCCTTACTAAGTTAGACATTCAGCTTTTTCCTTACGTTTCCATTTTTCTTTATGTTTCCCCTTTTTCCCTTAGTATCCTATTTCTTTTAAGTTTCCCTCTTTTCCCTTTTTAACTAAAACTCAAATTAGCATGTGTAGAAAAACCACATCTTTCCCCTTTTCCTTTTTAATTAATAAAATTTAATTAGCATAAGTAGATAAAACAATCATTTCCCTTTTAAAATTTTAATCCTCCAATATAATTTGATTTTAATAAATTAATTGAATTTCTTACCCCCTTCTCATTACACGTTTAACTATGATTATTATTTTTGACCACAAGTGTCACTTAGACCTAGATTTTAATTTCCTAGCCTGGGCGACATTTTTATTAGAGAAATTGTTTTTAAATCTTACTTGACACATCATTCGTTCTAAGGCCATCTAGGTTTATTCACTTACTAGTTAAAAATGTGACGTACCCTTCATAATGCACTACGTGCTCCAAGGGTGCCACAAGCCACTTTTTTTTTTCCTTGCGCAATGTGCCCTTCAGGATGCACTACGTGCTCCAAGGGTGCCACTCACCACTTTCCGTTTTCCTTATGTGACGTGCCCTTCAGGATGCACTACGTTCTCCAAGGGTGCAACTCGCCTCCTTATGTTTTCCTTGCGCGACGTGCCCTTCAAGTTCTCCAAGGGATCCACTTGCCTCTTTTTGTTTTCCTTGCGCGACGTGCCCTTCAGGATGCACTATGTGCTCCAAGGGTGCCACTCACCTCTTGACTGACTTGGTAGATATCAAAAAACCCCAGAGTCAATACTTTGCCAGGTGATCTTGTGGGAGACTAAGGGCCTCTAAGGAATAAGTCCCCTACTTTATTGCGCGCCCTCATCGTGAGAGACTTTCACAGTTTTCCCTCATAGCGTCATGGGTCTTCTCGAACTAGGTAATCATTAAACTACAATTTGAGCCACGGTGGGAGTGTTAGTAGGCTGTGGCAGGGTTTCTTTCCACACCTCTCCCTCAAAGTCTTTGGTTGTCATGCGTGGCCCCTCTACTCCACATGTGAGTCTGGTCAGAAAGCTATCATCATCCTGCATCATTAACAAATCATGTCAGCAATAATAATCAATCATCATAACATCTAATAAGATGTACATATGTCATATCAACAACAATAAGACCCCAATAGTCCACTCCCTAACTCGATCCAAAGTCCAAAGGGTGTCATCGATGCCTCTGCATCCTCGAGGTCCAAAGTCCTACACACTCAGGAGAACCCAGTCAATAGCACCGGTCTATGTCAATACAACAAATAACATATCATCATATCCATAATGCATCATAATCATAATCAAATAGCCAATAGTACAATAATTTGGATCACTTGCAAGCAAGTGTCCTCAAAGAATAATTTTTCTCAGTGCGCGCAAGAGTGGGATGTTACACACACTCGGCGACCTGGGAGGATGCATATGATATGTGTCAATATTTCCCATTTTTGTTTGATAGTTAGACTTATGATATTGTGATACACTTTATTTTGACACTTACATGTTGTGAAACTTCAGGACAAAGTTTAAAACAAGAGGGGGTGTATGTAACATTCCTCTATTGCATGCACTGAGTGGACTTATTCATTGAGGACACTTGCGTGCAAGTGATCTGGGTCGTTATACTATTGGTTGTTTTGATTATGATTATGAGACATTGTGGATTTGAAGTTATGTTATTTTTGTTGTATTTACATCAACAGGTGTTATAAACTAGGTTCTCCTGAGTGTGCAAGACTCTGGATGTTGAGGATGTCGAGACATTGATGAAACTTCGTGGACTCGGGATAGAGTCAAGGAGTGGACTGTTAGGGTTTGATTTTTGTTAATGTGACATATGTACATACGATTAGATGTTATGATGTTGATTATTATTGCTGACATGATTCTTTGATGGATGTATGATGACAATAGCTTGCCGACCAGAATCACATTTGGAGTGGAGGGGTCACGCACGAAAACCAAAGACATTGAGGGAGAGGTGTGGAAACAGCCCTTCCACAGCCTACTAGCACTCTCGTCGTGGCTCGAATTGTAGGTTAACGATTACCTAGTTCAAGAAGACCCATGATGTTATGAGGGAAGATTGCGATAGTCGCTAGCGATGATTCTAAGGGGTGCACTATAAGGTAGGGTCCTTATTCCTTAGAGGACCTTAGTCTCCCACAAGATCACCTGACAGATTACAGACTCCAGGGGTTTGGCATCTACCAAATTCAGTCAAGAGGTGAGTGGCACCCTTGGAGCAGGTAGTGCGTATTCAAGGGCACGTCACGCAAATAAAACAGAAAGAGGCGAGTGGCACCCTTGGAGCATGTAGTTCATCCTTAAGGGAACATCGTGATTTAACTTAGTAAGTTAATAAATCTAATGCCTAGAAAAATATGCCTCCTTAGGACCTGGTCGACCTTCAAATGAATGATGTGATAAGTAAAGCTTAATAACAAATTTTTCCCTTAAGAACTATTGCCAAGCCTAGTGAATTGAAAACCTAGGTCTGAGTAGAACCTTGGAACCAAAAAAGTAAAAATAAATAAATAAATAAAACTAATTAGACATATAACATGAAGGGGGTAAAGAAAATTCAAGCATTAATAATTAAAATGGAACTTTTAATAAAGGTTTAATTAATAAAAGGGGTATTGGTTGTTTTTGTCTAAACTTGCTAATTCTGAACTTAGTTATAAAAAGGGGAAACTTTAAGAAAAAGGGAAACTTAAATAAAAGGGGGTAACCTAAGGAAAAGGGAAAACTTAACAAAAAATGGGAAACTTAAAAAAAAAGGGGAATGTCTAACTTAGTAAGGAATCTAGCCTTTGGAACTTTCTATTTATGAACTCAACTAGGAATTAAGTAAGGCGTAATTCATTTAAGAATTGTAAGGGAATAATGGGACACTAAGGATCATTTTTAGGAATGTTTTTAGTTGGGTGAGGAAAACAAACAAATTTAATTAATTAATAAATTGATTTTCTGGTGCAACTAGGGGATCGGAAGACATGTGTACGGGGGAGGTTTTTCGAAATTAATTAAATGAAAAAGGAATATAATGAGGGTTTTGGGAAACTAATGACTAAGAAAAATCTATAAAAATGATGGTTGAGGAGGAGTAGGGATCACATATGGCTTGCGTAACGTTACGCTGCTGAAATTCATCTTGACTGGACTTTCTCTTGTGGGATTTGGGATACCCAGCTCAGGTAATGAGTGGTAGCTTGACCTTGCGATGTGATTTGGGTGCTAGCATTCTCTGGTATCATGTGCATGGCCCATTTGTGGCTCAGAGGGCTCAGGGGGAAGAAGATTACCCCTAGTGTTGGCTGGGAGGTACCGGTGAGGTCTCATTGGTCGGCAAGCGGGATCTAGATGGAGCGAAGGCGTGGGAGGACATATTTTTCTCGTCGTCACTAGTAAATATACATCTGTTAAAGTTGTTACTTGTAATAAAATTTAATTTACACTTGTTCATTTTACTATATTTGGATGACGATTTCATTTCCATGAGCTTTCCTTGCACGTGTATTCTATGGTAATTGTAACAGATTATTTTTCGTAAAATCATATTTTGTAATGGTAATATGATAGAAGAAAAAGAAAATTATTTACACATACATAACCACATTGGAAGAACTGTTGCATAGGATAGAAATGGTTTTCTTTCGAATTTTGGTAAGAATGTAGGTCTCCTTAGGGATTCCTCAAGAATTCGGTTATCAATGTAAACCCCTTGTCGCTTGATTCATCCTGTAAGAAACCTTTCTATCCACAGTATCTTTTATTTTTGAGTTACTATCTAATTGCGTGTGGCTAGAATGAGCCTCGGACTCAAAAGCGTGCCTATGATTTTGTATCTCCTGCCTACGTTTTCTTTATTCTTTGATTGTGCTTTTTTTCATTATTTTATTCTCCATGGAAAATGTCTAGATGTAGATTTGTGTTTTTATATTTTGTTCCTTTATCCTTTAAGTTATTAGTTTATGCCTAAGCAGTCGGCTAGGAGTCGAATCAACTGTCTTTCACTCCGATGTTAAAGATTTAGATTCAAATTCTCTTATTTCCTGTGCATGGATATTAAGTGTAGGATCATTTCTCTGCCCAACAAGGAATCCTCTCCTAGGTGTTTATTCCCTCCTTAGCCTCTGCAATTATTGTGATTTATTCTCTACTAACGCATGCTTCCACACAATGATTTTGGGGATGTCTCTCCAGTTCACCAAACGTTTTATCTCCTCTGCGACTCGCATCTGCATTTCATTATTGTATATTTATTTACTGCATGATGCTTGTGTTTTCTTTATTCCTTGATTGTGTTTGCATTTAAAATCTTGCTTATGTTGATTACTGTGTTGGATTATTACTGCATTTTACCTTTAAAAATATCGCTTTTGTTCTAAAGAGAACTGTCCACTAAACAATTTGTTGTATAATTGCTGCTTCCCAATCTTAGCTAAAAATAGCTTTCAATAGTGTATTGTGCATCAAGGCGTGGCACTACCAATCTTGTTTGTTTTCCTGATTAGAGTGAAAACGAGTTTTGCTCAGAGTTGTTTCTGAGCTGCCCCTACCATGATCGGGGCCATTGGATGTATAAACCTCAGGCTTTAAATTTTTGTTTTAAACTTATATCAATTCACCTTATCCACGGTCATTGAATCTGTCTCACGCCCATGCCTCCTCATTATTTTTTTGACAACCCTCTATCCGTATAAATTAAGATAGTAGTGGTTAAGAGAATGATTCGCCTAGATTTCATTTAAATCATGTGGAGTTTAATTCCCCTAACACAACTATAGTGCAAAGTAATTGGTTTTACAGAGAAAAGATTGATCGATTAGATTGGTCATGCCATGTATATCAGAATGTTTAAGTTTTACTGTGACAGCAAAAATTTCTGTCAGGGAATTTACTATGGTAGAGAAATCAGTTTTGAGATAATCTCAAGGGAGGGTACAAGTGACAGCTAGCACACACTCCACATTTAATTCTGGTTGATAGAATAATTTCACTATTTGAGACCTTGTTTTTAGTAATTGCAATCCAGGGAGGTCAACTTAATGGTGTAAAGCTATATATATAAACTTGTTGCTTATCAGATTAACCTTTAATTGCTTAAGGCTTCACATAAATGATAAGTCGTGTGTGCCCAATAATAGATTAATCTGTATTAGATTAGTCATTATTTGTTGAATCTTTACTTAAAAGGATAAGCAGTACCATGGTATTTGATTAATGAGTATTTTTTCTTGAACCTTAAATAAGCAGTATTAAATTAATCTCCATTTTAAAACTGAAGCTTTAGATCAATGATGTAAGCTTTTTATAAACATGTTGCAGTTTTAGATTATCCTTATTTTTACTGGAAGGATTGTAAAGCTGATGATGTTGTGTAAACTGGTTGAGATAAAGATTTCCTGAATGTATATAGATGCATTATGTATGATGTAGGAAGTTAATGATGTAAGATGAAAGGTCTTAAAGGAGAATAATCTCTACGATGGCGGAAGCTAAAAGGTTGTATCACCATTGTAGTTTCTTTAGTCATTTCTTTATTAAAATTGCCAAGAGAATGAATGTAGTTATTGCACACTTGGACATGATGTTTGTGTGACTAAATAAAGGACCCCAAGAGGCATATCACTTCTCACCCCTCAGATTCTATTTAATGATTGATTGATTAAATAGTGCACATGGACCTTAAATAGAATTGTGCCTCAAGTTTTTTTTTTATAGATAGATTGTGTATGTCCTCTCTCTTGTGCGCTCGTGAAATTTTAAGGTTAATTAAAGTGTTGACTAAATATTAGAGTTATCTGGTTGTGTGCGGTGAAGGGCCACTAATGATCGTTTGTTGTTTATTTATTTGTGCATGCATTGATCGATAAGTGCGTATGATAATCGGACTTGGGTCTTGTGCTTCTTGATGATGACGGTCACTATTGGAATTGATGTTTTGCACCTTGTGTTGTAACATTTTATTGTGTTGTTACTCACTCGCCATGTATATTCTAGTCTCTTGTGTCATTGATGTTGGTTGTGTTGGGTTGATTGATGATTGTCCTTAGCTTAGTAGGCTTGTATTTCTTATGTCGGGCGGGATGTAGACACCTCCTTGTTCCTCAGAACAGTTGCTAGCCTTAAGACCTTAAATGGTCAAAATCGATGGGAACCTAGGCTTGAGCATTGCTTATGGGTCTTGGAGGTCCTAACCTTGCAGGGTAGGATGGGTGGGTAGTCATTTCATTTCTTCACCTGATTGATCAAAGTATGTTGCATCTAGTTGCATGATGTGCTAGTATGCTAGGTCGCTATGTTGACTATTTCTTAAATTGTGTGTGTTGTGTTCGTCATCAAGTTGTGTTGATTAATTGTGTCATTGTTATCTTCCTGCTTTAAAAAAATAAAATAAAAAATAACACTTGTTATGTGATGCATGTTGTTGTAGCGACGGGGGTTATTACACTTATGCATTAAGGAAATAAGGATCCACCACCTACTTTAAATGAATGAGAGAATTGATATCAGTATATGAAGATGAAATTATTATTTATATCCTTATCAATCACTTTGAAATAAAAACAATGTTAGCAATGATGCTCAAGATGATGAAGATGTTACTAATAGTGATGCTCAAGATGATGAAGATGATGTGTGGAAAAATAGGCTCAAAAATATTAATCCAAAGAATGCTTATCAAATAGATTTTGATTAAAGTGCTATGAATTAATAAAAAGTTCAATACAAACTTCAAATAATTTCGGATCTATATGCCAAATTTCGTTGAAAAATGTCAATTTCATGACATTGTTGAAATAAAAGTTAATTTTAATTTTCTTTTTAATGGTTTTATCAAATCATCTTTATATATAAATTAATTCATGTTTATATATAAATTAATTGATATAAAATATTTCTTAAAGAAAATTCCACTCCATCCCCATGAATAGAATTGTCCAAGCTAATGCCTAATTTGGGGAATGACTGTAAGCAATGCCATACTTTTTTTTTCCACAGAAAATTTCACTTTATATTAGTTAAAATATAAACTATTTCGATACATAGAGTTCATCACCACCATCCAAAAAATACATAGGATATCTAGGATATATCTAATATACATACTATCTTCCCATCCCACAAAATATGTAAACTGACTATCTAAATAGTCCTCCAAAAAACTACAAAAAGGGGCAGATCCATAACATTCAACATTGCAAAGATGATTATCTCTAGGAAATGTCCCCACACCCCACAGAAATGATAAGAGCGGCCTAGGACCTAAAAAAGTTCAATAGACATGAGAGGACCCTCATGTTCCTCAACACTCTGATAATAGAAGATTTTTCCTGGTTTCTTTTGAAGTGCTTGTTTAGATAGGTTGTCTGCTTCAGTATTATCATCCCTGTAAACATGATCAAAAGAGATATGCTGAAAAAGTTTAATAAGATCAACCAACCTATCCTTCCAGCATTCCAATTAAATCACCTGAAGTCGTCCTTTTTCACGAAGCCAATTAATTACAATCATCAAATCTCCCTTCACCTATAAATCATTTATAAAGATCCTTGAAATTAGAGTCAGAAGGGCCCAGCCCCCCATTAATTCGGCCCTTGTATTAGATCTCGGGACACAATTTAATATCCACTTGTAGATGCGATTATCCCTTGTATTGATAATACCTCTATCCCGACTGTTGAGTCCTGTGGCTTCAGCAACCCCATCAAACCATCCAATAGCACCTTTCACTTCATTCTTTATAACTCTGTTCCTCATAATCGGTGCCTTCTCCTGTGAAGCATAAGATTCCAATGCAATAGCCACTAGGGTAACCACTCTAATAGCCGAAGGTTTTCTGTCTTCAAAAATAGCAAAGTTGTGGTCCATCCATATAAACCAACAGACAAAAATGGGTAAGGTAGATTGTCGGGTCCATCCAGAAAACCATTTATTAAAGCATTATGTAAGAGAAGATTCATCCCACAAACCCGATAAATTCTGATGAGTATGGAGTGGTGTCCAAACTATGCCAACAATTGAGCAATCCACAAACAAGTGAAAGGTCGATTCCCAATTTTGATTACATAACACGCACCAGCCCAGTCCATTATAACCATGACATTGAAGGTTCTCCCACGCGAGAATCTTGTTCTCTACAAGCATCCACGTAAATAATTTCAATTTCAGTGGACAGTTCCATGTCCAAAGATTCCTCTGCCACCCCTTTACAACACAAGATTGTTTTCTTTTCTATGTCGCCTCATATAAATTTTTAACTGTAATAACACCAGAAGCATTACCTCCCGATCATCTGAGTTCATCAGGTCGTCTGGAAAGAAGAATCCCATTAAGAATAAGATCCTTCTGAAAACACGTCCACTCAAAAGCAAGTCGCCCACCAAGCCCCAACTATTCACTGGAATGCCACTTTCTTCCTGCTATACCTGGACATTGTTCATAACTAGCCTGAGAGAGAAAGTATACTCCTCTTCCACTTAATTCAAGGATTAATTCATCTAAAAGAATAGCTTTAACACCCATACCCAGAATGTAATCCCTGCCAATTAAAATGGACTCCCTCAAACTCGGATACCATGCAATCCAATGCAACAGAATATGAATCGATTTTAATAAGTACTTCCATACATGAGAGCCCCTTGTCGAGGAAGTCGTGACCGTCCTGATCCATCCCACAACTGAGCAAGATATGAGGTACTTATCTATGATCACACGATGTCACAAACTTTCTTTCATTAACACTCTCCATAATGTATTGGCAGCCATAGCCATACTGAAGCTATGAAGATTCCTCAAGCCCCATCCTCCATACAGTTTTGGCCATGCTAAAAGTTGCCAGTTGCAGAGATGGATTATTCTTTTAATTATAGAACCAGACCACAGGAAGCTAAACATCAACTGATGTAAATGATTCAGAATCGATGCTGGAATATTTGATAAAGCAAGCCAGTATACTGGCTGACTTTCCAAAACCGCTTTTATTAACACAAGTCGGCCTCCAATAGACAGCCATCAATTACACCAATGGCTAATGCGCTTTTCAAATTTCTCTATGAGCCAAATCCAATCATCAGTATTGTACCTATCCATCTTCAAAAAGTAACCAAGATACTTAAAACCAGATGCTAAAGGTAGAAAGTTATAGTGAAAAATAGGCTTGTAGGAATCCAAAATAGATGGTTGAATGTTGTAATGAAATGAAGTTTTTTGGACATTAATCACCAATCCAGATGCCTCACAGAAGATATTCAAAATTCTTTTTATCTCCATCCATTTTGATAAAGAGGCTTTTGTCATAATAAGGATATTATCGACAAAAAGAAGATGGAGGACTTTAATAAACCTTGAAACTTTTATACCTGTAATATTACCTCTTGCTTGGCTATCTTTTAAAGCCAGACTCAGTCCTTCCATAACAAGAATGAAGAGCAAGGGAGACAAAGGGCACCCTTGTCGTAGCCCTCTACCACTGTTAAAAAAATCGATAGGTTCTCCATTGATTAAGATAACATATGTTGCATAACGAACACATCCCATGATCCATCTTATTATCGGAAGCCCAAATCCACATTGAAAAAGCACCAGTCAAATGTAATCCCAACTAACACAATCGTAGGCCTTCTTTAAATCTATCTTCAGGATTAATGCTTGTAGTTTTTTCTCACAGATACTGTGCAGACATTCCTGGGTTGTCCCAATGGCATCTATAATTTGCCTCCCCTTCAAGAAGTCGAATCATTCCTCAGATAATGCACATGACAGAATGGGCCTTATCCTTTTTGCAATATAATTTTGTTATAATTTTATAACATAAATTACAGAGAGATATCGGGTGGAAATCCTTGAAAGAGGATGGACCATTGACCTTAGGAATTAAGGTGATGAAGGTCGAGTTCAATGATCTATTTAATTCTCCCGACAGACGGGATTCCTCCACAGCCCCCAACAAGTCATTTGCTACCAAGTCGAAATAGTTGAGAAAAAACACAATCGTCAAGCCATTGGGACCAGGACTCTTGTCCTTTGTGAATCCTTTAAGAACTTCTTTAATTTCCTCTGTAGTACAAGGGCTCTCAAGAGTAATGACCTCCTCTTCAGTAACAAACCTTTGATATAGACGTACATTTGCTATCATTTCTTCATTGATAATATGATCTGATTCTTTAAAAAAATTGCTAAAATGCCTGACTGCTTCACTCTTTATAGCCTCCTGCCCTTTGTGGACCCAATTCATTTCATCTGTGACCTCCCATAGGTGTTTCTTATTGCACCTGAAGCTGGCATAGTGATGAAAATAAGTCTTATTTTTGTCACCACTCTTGATCCACATAGCCCTACTCTTTTGGTGCCAACGTTCCTCTTCTGCTAACAACAACTTGTTCCTTTTCAATTCCAAATCTTTAATACGAGAACCCATATCAAGTGTAATGTCATGTGGTCTACTATGCGAGGAAAATTCCACAATTTCCTCTTCTATGGAAAGAAGTAAACGATGTTCATTAGCTTTCCTTTTTTTAATCCATTCCTTTACTCGGTACTTGAGGGACTTCAATTTCACTATCAATGTATGTTGTGGCCCTGCCAATGTAGAAAGCTCTTAGTTATTCCAAACTTCTCGAACCATTCGGCCAAATGATTCTTCTTTCATCAAATCCAGATTGAATTTGAAAGGGTAAGAAACCAATTTGTAGCCAAAGTCCAAATGAAACAAGATTGGTGCATGGTCATAGATATAAGGATATTCTACCTGGGAACAGAATCTGACCGTGTCAACTAGGAGAGAGTCAGAAACACACACTCTATCCAATCTTTTTTGAATATTCTCCACACCACTCCGTCCATTACACCAGGTAGGCATGACTTCTAGAGGTCGAATGTCAACCAAATGATTCTTTGCCAATAAATTTTTGAAAAATATTGCTAAGGAGTCCGACAAAGCCATCGACCCCCAAACTTCCGTCGAGCCCAAGGAGAAGTTCAGATCCCCAACCAGGATCAAATTAGGCTGAAATAATAGCCCAGATGCATCCACCCACTCCCAAAACTATCTTCTCTCTTAACACGAGCCATAAACATTAATAAAAGTGAAACTCCTTTTAATCGGGATGAATGTACCTAGAAAAGAGTGTAAGAATGATTTCATATTATATAGGAAAACTCTCACAAGCAAAAGGTTATATGTGCAAAAATGACAATTTTATTTAGGTGCATTGTGGCAATACAATTACCCAAAAGGCATTGCACGATATGCCACTAATTACTAGACTTCAATGACTCTAATGTTGTAAGTCACTAGTGAACTTATGTTATATGCATGTTTAATATTAAGATGTCATGATCAAATATGTTCCATATTTCTAGTTAATCTAACCAAGCATTTTTATTAACTAGTTTAGTTTATGAAGTTCATAAAAGATGTTTCCAAAATTTATGACCCTGAGATATTGGTTATATTGTTACACAAAACCTATTCAAAATGTCTCAACTAATCAACGTATTAAATTCCCAAATGGATGAGTCAAAATTCTATATTTTATAAAGTCCCATATTAAAAATAAATTTTTTTATCATTTTCGTCATAGATCGCTTCATATGTTAAAAAATGATACGAATCTATATAGAGGACCATATTCGAAGATAAGGAAAATTGTGCTCAATTTGGAATAACTTAGAACTTTTAAGCACTAGGATATATTTATGGTAAAAAAAGTTGACAAGATTGAGCCTCCGTCAACATTGTATAAAGATCAAATAAAAATAATGAAAAAGGTGCTCAGTAGATATTTATGGTATAAATGGTTGATAAGATATGTTTGGATAAAAAAAATAATAATAATAATAATTTTTTTTAGTTAATAATAATAATAATATATTTTTAAGGTCATAGTCATCCAGCGATTTGATTGGTAAAGTTTACGAAGGTATACATACCCTACCCCTCTGGATTTGAACCTGTGACCTCTTAAGAGGAAACACGTGTTCTTAACCATTAGACCCACTTAGGCTGTATAAGCATTATACTAATGTGCCGCATATATAGGGAAATGATCATAAAAACTGAAAATAACTGAAAAACTACTTCAAATAATAGTATTTTTTAGAAATCTAAATAAAGTACTTCAAATAATAGCGTTTTCTAGAAATCTAAGTAAATTACTTCAAATAATAGTGTTTTCTAGATATCTAAGTGAATTACTTCAAATAATAGTGTTTTCTAGAAATCTAAGTGAATTACTTCAAATAATAATATTTTCTAGAAATCGAAGTATGTGATTTGTTAATAAAGCATTACAAAGTTTATATTTAAAATAATATTGATTTTTGTTTATTGTTATATGTGATTTCATTGATATTCATGCATAATTATTTCATAGAGTTGTGAAAGAAGAGGATCGAATTAATAATTTTGTGTTTTACTTCGAAATCTAAATGAAGTACTTTAAATAATAGTGTTTTCTGGAAATCTAAGTGAATTACTTTAAATAATAGTGTTTTCTAGAAATCTAAGTGAATTACTTTAAATAGTACTATTTTTTAAAAATCTAAGTATGTGATTTGTTAATAAAACATTACAAAGTTTATATTTAAAATAATATTGATTTTTGTTTATTGTTATATGTGATTTCATTGATATTCATGCATAATTATTACGGAGAGTTAGGGAAGAAGATGATCAAATTAATAATTTTGTGTTTTAGTTATGTAGTGAGTGAATGGTTTCTATTCTATGATGAAGAAAGACATAATCAAATACTAAAATTAATAAATAATTTATTACAAATCATCCACATAAAAATTATTTTCTTGTAAAGTTCTAAAAACATAAATAGTTGAAAGGAAAATCAATAAAATGGTTATGGAAAAAATTGGAAAAACATTGTTATGAAAATAGTGGAACATTATAAAGATGAATTTAATATTATAAGAAGATGAAAAAAATAAATTGATAAGTATTGATGCATTTAAATATTTTGTTCTTATCAAACTATTTAAATTATTATTAACTTGAGTATGCTATAGTGTTTCTATGTTACATCCTTTATGGCAAATCACTCTACATAATGGTATGTATCAATATTTTTTTATAGAGTTTATAGATTCATTTTAAATTATTATTAACTTGAGTATGCTATAGTGTTTCTATGTTACATTCTTCATGACAAATCACTCTACATAATGGTATGTATCAATATTTTTTTATAGAGTTTATAGATTCATTGAAAGTTAATTTTTATTGTGACATTGCTACTAATTCAAATGGGTTATTTGGATGAATATAAAAGATATAAACTTGATTGAAAGAAATCTTAATTAAGTTAAAAAGATCTAACAAATTATAAAGTTAAATTATAATTAGTGATCTTTAATTGTTAATTATTTTTGAAATATAATAAAAGATGAAGAAGGGTTGGTAATATTAGTGAGTTGTATTCCATAGAATCCACACAACACATGCTATAATTTGTGGTTGTATGTACATGGTGTATGTTGGAATAAAATGATGGTTTGTTTTTTAATGTTAAATTGCATGAAGTTATTCTTTTATGAATACATTTTAGAATTAAGATGGTAGTTTGTGTTACATTGACAACTAAGTTCACTTAATGTATGTATTTGATCATCTAATGAAATATGAGGCTAACCAATGAAATATGAGGCTAACCAACATAGATTGGGAGATGGGAATGATCAATACCAACATAGATCCATCTTAAATTCAGATCTATCAAGCATGGAGAGGGATCCAATTTCTTAAAGTGTATTTATTATTGTTGTTATTATCTAATGCTAACGCCTTATCATACACAAAGTAAAAGTGAAATCCAAAATAATAACTCTAAAAGATAAAATTATTGATGAAGATAGATAACATTATATTTACCTGACCATGTACTAACTAAGGCTCCCCTTAAAAATGTTCTTTAAACAATGTGGTGACTAGTTAAAATGAAATATACTCATAAAATATGATATAGATGAATATTTTAAAGATGATAAAAAGGATGATGAAAACCTTATTATATCTACAATATTACAACATAGTATGAAAAAGAATAAATGACTATATCTACAATATTGCAACATAAAATTAAGAGGAATAAATTAATTTATAAAATTCTATATGTTTTTAAGAAAACATTAAAATGACATCACATGATGAAAATGTAGAAATTAATTAATTCTAAAATGTATAATGTAAATATTTATATCATTTATGTTTAGAATCAAAACAATTTCTTACTATGCTTTTTATTATTATAATATTATTTATTTTCAGAAAAAAATAATACAAACTATTGTTGTGTGTAATATAATTAATGATCTTCTTACATGTTCACAATTTGGTATTACACTTAGTATTATTATAATATTATTTATTTTCAGAAAAAATAATAATATAAATTATTGTAGTAATGGTCCTAAGAGAAGCCCTAGAAATAATCAAACACCCTAACAATATAAATTATTGTTATGTGTAATATAATTAATGATCTTATTACATTAATTCATGTGATTTTAGAGAAACAATTTCTTTATATTTAAGAATGACAATTATCACATTATTTTTTTTGGAAAAATTATTTATCAAACTTTAAATTTTTAAAAGTAACAACTATTAAATTGCTAAGAACAACAATTATCACATGAATATTTTGGAGAAAAATTACATATCAAATTTCAAATTTTTAACAATAATAATTATTACATGTATTTTTTTGGAAAAATTACTAATCAAATTTCAAATTTGATTTTATAATTTAAGAAATAAATTTTCATTTAAAAAATTGATTATATAATTTAAGAAATAAATTTTCATTTGATTAAATCATTTTTTTTTAATATGTTAAGAAACATGATTTCATAAAATCTTCACAATCTTTAAAATTGATGTTTTACTAGTTACTAAGATCATTTAAACTTGGCATCAAAGACACTTAATATTATTCATTTATATTATCAAATGGTAGAATAAATAAAATTTAAAAAAATAGCATAACTTAGTAAAAAACATCAAACATCAATCATCAATGAAAATATTTAATAGGTATATATTTAACTCATTTGTACCTAATTATAGACAATAAGGTGACCAAATGGAGATCATTTTGAGAATTTTTGAATGTTATATGAGTCTTTATCTAGGATATAATAATAACATTTTCATGTTTGGTCATAATTGATGATGTTGAATTCATTGTTACTATTGATGTTTATAACAATACAATAAGATATGTATTATAATTATAATGTGTATGTAATGATGGTTGTAGTCATTGTGGAAAAAAAGTTGATTTTCACAACCTAATGTCACAATAGAGACTATTTTAAAGGGAGGGCATTATTTTCTTATGTTTTTTTTGGTGGAAAAACATTCAAATTCTTATAGTGTATATGGGGAATCCTAAGGGACTCACTAATTTAATTTATTTGTTATCGACATTAACATGAGTTATGATGTGGAGGTTGTTGCATATTATATGGAGCATATATATTTATAGGCCCAAGAGAGGTTGAAGGAAAACAATGTGAGGTGTAAGGAGAGAAAAAATGTGCACACAAGGTTAAGACATTCAAATTTAGAGACTAGGTAATATACAATTGAGAAAAGAGAATTTTCCCATAGGTGGATACAATAAGTTGAACCTAATGAAGATTAAACCATGTAATATCCAAAGGAAGATTGGTAAAAATGCATATGATATAGAGGTGTCACAAGAATTCTACATTGCACTTATTTCTAGTGTAGTAAACATGTATCCATAGAAGGAAGGATAAATTATCACATGGGAAGTAGAAGAAAGTGTACTTGAGATAGATTAGAGAATGAAATTAGAAAATAAGATGTTAGTGTGTGTATGTGTGTGTTGTGGAAGGGAAACCATTTAATGTTAAGTACATGTAATACTTAGTGAAGTGGAAGGATAAACTAGATGATGATAATATGTGGATTTGTAAGAAATAGTATCAAGAATTGCACAAATGGAATAGTAATGCAAATGATGTAAAATGATCATGAAGACATGCAATGTTTTCACTGTAAAAGGAATTTGATACAAGAGCATCTAAAGAAATCCTAAGAAAGAGTAATACAAATGATGTTAAATTGTCATGAAGGCATGCAATATTTTTATTGCAAAAGGAATTTGATGCAAGAGCATCCAAAGAAATCCTAAGTATAAGCATGAAAGGTTTGTGTGAAGGAGAAAATAATATAAGTTATAACATAGACACAAGGGAAATAACGCAAGTGTGACAAAGCCTATATGTGAAAAACTAGTTTGGATTAAAATGGACAGTTAGGATTAGAGAGTTAGCACATATTTTTGACTTAAATGAGAAAAGTGTGAAAAAAATTTAGACGAGATAGGATGACAAGGAATGTCTTGAGAAGAAACTAGTCTTTGGAGAGGAACCCAATGGAATAATGTAGAGGTAGATAAGTGGATCTTAGAAGTGTATAGATTAGAGTTGAAGAGCATCACAAGCAGAACAACATGAGAGAGTGAACAAATTGTAAGGAAGGAGAAAATCTAGGATGGAACAATTCAAAAGTTCAAGAAACACATGTGAGATGAAGGAAAATGAACAACCAAACATAAAAGGCCATTAAAACTCCTTGTAGGGATAGAAGGCCATTAAAGCTCCATATAGGGATAAAGGGCCATTAAAGCTCCATGTAGGAAAATAAAAAACTAAAGATGAATAAACATGAGAACACATAATCAAAGTAAAATGTAAAAAGCTAACAAAGCTAAGTTTAAAGTAAAGGGTGAAGAATCTATTAAAAACCAAATTAAAAAAAGTAAAAGAACATAATCTTTGAAGAGATATAATCAGTGTATTAATTACTTTGTTATATGGTATTGATGAAAAGATGTGTTATACCTAAAACTTTGTTCTATATTACTTATGATTTAATGAATAAATATAATTAGTATATTAATGGTTTTGTTACATATGATTTAATGAATAAATATAATTAGTATATTAATGGTTTTGTTACATTATATTAATAAAAATATATATTACATTTAATACTTTGTTTAACTTATTTTATAAATTTTAAATCAATAAAAAAATATTATTTTAATTAAAGTCATTATAAATATATTAAATTTATAGATTAACTAATAAACATTATAATTAAATTATTTTAATAATATTTATATAACTAAAACATTTTAATAATATTTATTTTGTAAAGAAAATTTAAAAACTAACTATAGTTTAGACTACAGTTTAGTTATAATGTTATCTTTAAAATAAAATGTTTTTACATTGAAATTAATCCTTCTAATGTTATCTTTATAATGAAATGTTCTTACATTGAAAGCATATTCAACAAGATTGAATAATATCCATTACAGACAAATACTTCCAAAGGTTATATTATATTACTTTAAAATCTAAAAAACATTTTTATAAACAAATATTTATTGAAAAAGAAATAATAAAAAAGAAATAATAAAGTGAAAATAATTAGCCTACCTTCACTCAAACTCCCCAGGGCACCTACGTTGATGTCTAATATAGTTTTCTCTTATTTAAAGCACTTGTACGACGCGATGTTCTTATTTAAAGCACTTGTACGACGTGATGTTATGCAAGGTAGTTGAGGTTATAATATGAAAAAATCTAAAAGAATTAGGTAGCATTCCCTATGTTAATGATAAGTTTATATTTTAAAACTTGTCATAATGACTTCGAAAAAATATTTGCTGAGTTCAACTTATCTCTTAAACATATGGAAATAATAAAGTTAGAAAGATCTAACAAATTACAATTATAAATTAGGTGACACATTGTTTCATTCCATGGCGTTGGTCAATTCCTAAAACGTCATGGGATGAAAGAGTGTGTCACCTTTGTGACACTAGGAAGGTTGAAGATGAAAAGCACTTTCTCTTAGATTGTCCAGTCTATACCCATATTAGGTCTCATTTTCAAAATATTGATCACACTATCAATCTTCCTAACCTCTTAACTCAACAAAAGTATGGTGATCTTGGAAAGCTTCTCTTAATGCTTTTCGAGCACACAAACAAAATTCTAAAGAATCACAAGTAATCACTTACCCTCTTAAGGTCCGATAGACCAATTAGGTCTTAGTGGACTTTAATCATCATCATCATCATCATCATCATCAATAAAAGATGAAGAAGGGTTGGTAATATTAGTGATTTGTATTCCATAGAATCCACACAACACATGTTATAACTTGTGGTTGTATGCACATGGTGTATGTTGGAATAAAATGATGGTTTGTCTTTTAATGTTAAATTGCATGAAGTTATTCTTTTATGAATACATTTTAGAACTAAGATGGTAGTTTGTGTAACATTCACAATTAAGTTCACTTAATGTATGTATTTGATCATCTAATGAAATATGAGGTTAACCAACATAGATTGGGAGATGAGAATGATCAATACCAGCATAGATCCATCTTAAGCAGAATTTATTGTTGTTGTTGTTGTTGTTGTTATTAATTGAGCATACTTTATGTTTTTTTTTTTAATGTATTGTTATTATCTAATATTAATGCCTTATCATACGAATGCCTCAACATCTCTCTCATACTGTGTTGTCAACACAAAAGTAAAATCCAAAATGATAACTCTAAAAGATAAAAATATTGATGAAAGTAGATAATATTATATTTACCGTGACTATGTACTAACTAAGGCTCCCCTTAATAATGTAATGATGTAGAAAATGAAAATAAAAATAAAAATAAAATCCAA
The DNA here is from genome assembly GCA_009831015.1 of Picea engelmannii. Lineage (NCBI taxonomy): Eukaryota > Viridiplantae > Streptophyta > Pinopsida > Pinales > Pinaceae > Picea > Picea engelmannii. The sequence continues at coordinate 322,673 of ML787387.1, read as the reverse complement.
AATGATAACTCTAAAAAATAAAAAT
>ML787387.1:299536-313044 GCA_009831015.1 Picea engelmannii | reverse complement strand
AAAAAATAATTAATATTTAAAAAATTGATATAAAATTTATTATTAAATAGAAATAAATAAAATATAGTCAAATAAATTTGCATGAAATAAAAGTACATCCATCTAAATTCAAAGTAAACAACACATGTTGAGCAATTTTCCAATTGTTTTTACAATATTTATAAAATGAACATCCAATGTCAAGACAACTCACCAAATGGTACAAAATATAGTAATTATTTGCAAATATAGACTATATACTATTGTGGATATCAATGCTATATAAGTAAATTTTTTTAATTATGTAGTTATTCATTTACCAGAAAAATATTATAAGAGAGGGTACTTCCAATTCTAAAGCAAATAAGAAGTTTGGCAAGGAGGTTTTGAATATGTCTCTAAAATATTAATAAATAAAAAATTAAGATATACTTTTTAAATGAAGTTTGATATGTAATATATCATTGAGTTAATAGTTTGAATATTGTTGAGATGGATATAGGTTAAAATTGTGATATTTTCATTTTTTAAAAACAAAATTTAGAATTGAAAAAAAAAAGTTAAATTATATTAATGAATAGATAATTCGTATTACCTTTCTAATAAAATCAATAACGTAATCATAAAGTATAATAAGAAGAGCTATTTGGAAAATTATTATATGAGATACAATTTTTTTGGTGTTTAAAGATTGGTATTAAGAATTTTATTTGCAAAAAATGAAATTAAATGTTTTGATTTCCTAAAACCAAATTCACATCATACTGGTTTTTATTTCACTTCATAATGGTTTTTTCCTTACTCATGAATTCAAAGCTTGTTAATGTTGTTAATTTTTCCATATTGTGTTAAAAAAGAGGGGCTTAGATTGAACTTAGGTGGGAGGATAACAACCATTCCACACACACACAATAGTGAGTTTATAATAAGAAAATAATTAAAGGGTGGAATGTCCATGCCCAACATCCTAACCATGGGATGAGTAGCCATGATATAGATCTATATTTCGAATTCAGGCCCATAGAGGCAACAACCCCATCATACCAACTAAGCTAGCCTCACATGAAGGACCCAATTTAAAACAAAATGCATGCACATGTATGATAATTAAAGTGTAGCAAAAATAACAAGCAAGAATTCACATAGATTCATGGCAACCAACTTCCCCTAAACGAAATCAAGCATAATCACACGCAACATGGAAGATACATTGATTTCCATAATAGAAAATAAATGTAATTATGCATATTCATAAGCAATGATAAGTTACCTATCTTTTAATAGAAATTGGTCCAATAAATTGGGTATTTACGAGCAATTTTACACCCAACTGTAGGTATCCAGTGCAGATAGCACCCCCAAGCTAGGAGATGTGTCCATTAATGTGAAGGAATCAACTACGAGTTGAACCCATATTCTCTCGTGTTCAACCATTGTATATCATTACAGACATCTCTTCCAACCATCAAGCAACAATGGCATTCTCTTCCATTACCCTATAAAAAAAAGAATACCTTCCCTTCCTTCACTCCATGGCCCCTTAGTGATATTATTCCCTCGAATGGTCTTCAATGTGGGTAGAAAGAGCCTAGTATATTGTATTCTTTTTAGAATGACTTGTAATAACAATACTTGTCCCTCAAACATCCAAAGAGTAGAAAATGCACAGTGGGTGATGGATTCCTAACTTACCCAACCTTTGTTCTCACCTACAACCATCTACCTTTAATCTAATATCTACAATTTCCTCTTTACAATGTTGATTTCAGTTTATTTACATGGATAGTAATGGAGAACATAGAGTGAGTAGCATATGACATGAACATGAGAATGATTGAATTAATGCTAGAGTGAATGTAAATGAGAGAATTGGGGGAAAATATATGTCAGGCATTGCTTCTAGCAGGAGAAATGTAGGATTCTTACACTTCCTCGTGATGATTGTACTCAACCCATGCTCCCATAACTACATCAAATCAAGACTTCCCTGGCAACTTATTACATAATTCAATGATTGGTTTTAATAAGTCAAAGGAGGTGGATGGCTTCATTTAAGGCACATGGTGGAAAATAAATGAGATTTAAGGTTGACACTTGGAAATAGAGGATTTATTTTCCCATATGTACCCTTTCCTCTTCCCCTCTAATAGAAATCATAGCCCCGCTTGTGCTCTCCATAATCATTTTGCACCATCTTATATTATATTTGAGCATTAATATTTACATAGCTTTAACCCACACATGGTCCATATATGCATATTTACATTATACATCTCTATCCATTCATTAATTGGTCCTTGGCCTTGAGCTCTACACTAGGCATCCATACATGCATATTTTCATCATTTGCAAAATCCAATTCAATATATTCAAAGTGACAAAACTAGGGCATTACAAAGTTGGCACCCCCTATAAGGTGAATATGGTAGGCAAGTTATTGTAATCCATAAAAGTTATGGGTTGGAGAGTTTTACTGCACATTAGTGTTGATATATTTCTCTCCAAACCCACCCATAAAAAATGTTTGAATCAAATGTAAAATTTCAACATCGAGATTGATTAAAATTTATTAGATTTTTAGATAACACTAATTACAATGCATTTTCTAGTTTGATTCAAGGGATGAGTGAAGGGAATCAATCATAGATATACATAATTATATAAACGTTATATTTATTAATTCAGAAGTGTTGAGATGCAACTGCAAGATTTCTTATTTATACATATATTATTACGAGATGTGTCTTTTCATAAATAGTTGGTTATTTATAATTGTTCATTAATCATGTCTAATACCTATACTTAGTCCATTGTACTAAGTTATATCATATTTGGTATATCACAAGTCATCCCTTCCTTAAATTCTTTGACCTCTAAGCTCGGGTAAGGATGAGTGTCATGATTTGAATTCTTCACTCTCCTAGGTAGCTTCATCTTTTGATTGGTTCCTCCACTTGTTAAGGTATTCATAAATGTATCTTGAATGAAAGGATCTGGCTCTAACTTTTAAGATTCCTTCTGGTTCCAGTACTAGTCTTCTTTTTTCATTCAAGAGGGATAATTATGTATATATAGGAGTTATTGGACCCAATATTTTATTTAAGTAGAAAGCATGAAAGACATAATGTAGTTTCCCCTTATTTGGAATATTTAATGCACGTGCTACTTCGCCTAATTCACTTATGAATTTGTTAAGGGCCGCCAAAATTGGGCACAAGTTTATGATTCTTGCAGTGTTTTAAGTGAGTTTTTCTTGTATGGTTGAATTCAAAAAAACACTCAATCTCCTACTTTGAACTCACAATCAATTCTTTTCAAATTTCCTTGTTGTCTAATTCAATTCCTTGCTTGCTCTAGATGTTTCTTTAGGACATGAAGGATCTCATCAAAAGTGTCTAAGTAGTTTTTTACAATAGGTTCCTTGTAATTGGTAATAACATACTCCTTTATTCATGATGGTGGGTAACCATATTATAAAGTTTCAAAATGAGTCATTTTTCTAAAGTGTGGTATGTAGTGTTGTGCCACCATTATACAAAGTGTAATAATTTGTGCCAATGTAATTGGCGATGATTCACAAAGTTTCTCAAGTATCCTTCTAGGCATTTATTCATCACTTCAGTTTGTCCATTTTTTTTAGGGATTGTATGATGTGCTCATGGTTAATGTGGTTCCCACTTGGTGGAACAATTTAGTCCAAAATTTGTTGGTGAATTTGGAATCCCTATCACTAACAACAACTTTGGGAAATCCATGGACTTTATAAACATTTTTCATATAGTTATCTTCAATTTGGTTGTTTTTAGATTTTGATGATACTCCAATGAAGTGAGGATATTTGGATAATTCATCTATGATTACAAGTATACCATCCTTCCCCTCTAAGATAAGGAGACATATGATAAAATACATGGATACTTTAGTCCATTTTTTTATATAGCATATGTTCAAGGGGTTGGAGGACACCAAGAGGTTCATTCAATTCCAACTTCTGGCACTGACAAGTGTCATACTCAACCACGTGAATCTAGATATCAACCCTTATTCCTTTCTAGAGGAAGGATTGTCAGATGTTGTAGTATGCTTTGAAAAATCCAACATGGTCCATAATTGGGGAGTCATGATTTTCTTTTAGGACTTGGATTTTGAATATGGAATGGTTGGGTAAATATATATTATTCCCTTGTACTAGAGTTGATCATTTTCCCAACCATATCTTGAGTTTGCTAAATTGTTTATTTCGACTTTTCCTAGTTTTGGTTTTTTTTGCATACTCTTCTTGAACATTTGATGTCCATTTGAGGATTCCTACTAAATTGAACATAATGTAACATGTCCCTCTTCTTTCCTTGGTAAGTTATTTGCGACTTGATTTTCCTTACCTTTCTTTTAAAGGATCTCAAAATAAAAATAAAAAACTTGGATCTTGTTGACCCACTTTTGTTTTCTCATGATAATATTAGGATAATCTCTTCTAGTTTGGGAAATATTTCAAGATGTCATGGTCAACTTTGACCAAGAATTCATCTCCCATTAGGTATTGTTTCCATTTTTTCAAGGCATGAATGATTGCTAACACTTATTTATCATATGTTTATTTTAATTACTCTTTTTGGTTTAATTTTTTACTTTGAGGGTAATGGGGTGATTCTCCCACATAAGCATAGTTCTTATTCTTTACCCTAAAGCATCACATTCAAGGAAAAATGACTTTGTGATGTTTGGGGTAGCCAATACAAGAATGGAAGTCATTATGGTTTTCATCCTCCAAAAACAATCTTTTGCTACTTCATCCCATCGAAAAGCATGTTTATTCAATAATGTTATTAGTGGAGCAATTATCTATACATAGTTTAGTGCCTAGGAATCCACATAATAATGTGATGGTTTTGGGACTTGGCCAATTAGTGATGACAACAATTCTCTTTGCATCTACGTTTTTCATTGTTTCATAGAAACCTGCACAGAAGACCTAGCTAAAGCAAATACAAACAAAGCTTATCAAGAAAAGGACAAGAGATTCAATATGGAATAAATGAGAAAATATATTCACACTACTCCAATGAGTTGATCAATGATCGAATACTGCAATGAATGAGCGATATACACTCATATAGGAAAGAAAATTCCATAATTAAGAAAAGTGAACAAACAATGAGCTCTTCTTAGGAATGCATGCATCATGCATAATAGTGATGGTATAAAAATAGAAAGTGTAAAATAGAACTAGCTCCACTTAACTACCACTGAACTAGTGAGTCAAAAATAGAAATATCTCCAACACCCCCCCTGAACATCACTATGGAGTAATAAAAAATGAGTCTAAAAAACTAGGCCATATTAGGTACTCATGTACAATGCAACTAATGAACATTGAATAAAAATGAGGAAAGAGGGAAAACCACGTGGGAACAAACCCCCCCCTCAAAAGACAATGCATCAAAAGAAGAAAAGGAAGTTTCTAGGAAACTATGTTCTTCACTCCAAGATGATCTCGTAAACTCTGAAACTTCTTCTCACTAAAAGTCTTCATGAAGATGTATATATATTTATGGATCTAACAAAGTCCTTTGGTAACATGTCTTTCCTTGTACCTCTTGATCTTGTGGATCCATCTGCACCTGAAAATATTCCTTTCTGGTGGAAGTGGAACCAAATCCCAAGTTTGATTCTCTAGGAGTGAGTCATACTCCTCTTGCATGGTTTCTTCCCATAATTGGTTTCCCACAATCTCACTGTAGATCTGTTGATCGAAAGATTGAACCATATAACAATGCATGGGCATCAACGGTTCAAAAGTTGAAAGTACATAAGAAATCTCCTCATGCTAAGATCGTGTCCTCCTCAAATCCAATGGATTCCCTATAAGGACACATACTGCCTGAAGCGTGGACTATGCACTCTTGGGCATATGTTGAAGCTTCGACGTTGGCTCCTTATTTGGTTGTACCACCTGCTCATTTCCATGTACAAAATCTGAGTGTATGGAATCATCTCTGATGTATGGAACTGATGGAAGCATAAGAGTCTCTTCATGTTGCACTGGTGGTACATGTAAAGTACTCTCCTCATGTGTAAGAAGTAAAGAGGGTTCATAGTCATCAAAATTAGTGAATTTATACAACCTTGATTTGTGATCTACCTCACTAATTTCAATAATGGAATTTCCATGCACGTAAAGTACAGAAACCGAATCTGATGTGAATTCAACCTTTTTACCTTTTTGAGTGATCTGATAAACTGAGAGAATATTCATAGAAATATTTGGACCGTGTAAAACATTCTCAAAACTGCCATTAGGAAGTTCCACTCTTCCCTCTCCTGTAATTACTACTAGAGTATCATCCCCCATTAGAATAGGGGGTCTTGAGCATGAAATAAAAGAAGTAAAGACTTCCTCTTTTACTTCCATATGATGTGATGTGCCATAATATATAATCCATGAATCGGATGAGGAAGTAATTGAAAATAGAGCATGATGATTACCTTTCTTAGGTGCATGGTCTTCTTCCTTCTTCTTCTTGGCTCCTTCTAGAATGAAGTCTCCAAGGTTATTCTGTTGAAGTACATGTTCCATAAGATCGATATGCTTCTTCATGCATGTGGATTCTTCATGATTCAATTTATTGCAATAAGTGCATTGTTTTCCCTTCTTCTTCTTCTTGGAATTTGAAAAGCCTTTGGAACCTAAAGAATCGTTGAAGGGTTTGGAATATCCCTCCTTCTTTGGCTCTAGATGTGATTCCCCCTTTCCTTTCTGTTTGGATGATCATTTTCCATCATGCATGGTGAGTGCATGTGCTTTGGGATCTTTGATTAGGCCCATTTGAATGAGTTTTTCCTTCTCATGTGTGAGAGAATCAACGAATTTCTCCATGGTAGGCATCTTCCACTTTGATCCCAAGAGATATCTACCAGAATGGAAAGTGGAGACATAGACAACATATTTTGGTCATAGATTAGCCAAGATTGTTATAATAAGTTGGTCTACTTGTGTAGACTTATCAATACCACAAGATGTCAAGCTCAATATCAAATATTTAAACTTAGTAAATCAATCTTGTATATTATCAAAACTTTTAGGATCCAAGGTATTCAACTCTACCTCAGGCATATGACCTCTCATCTCATCCTGCTTTCCAAAGAGACTTTCCAAGGTGGTCCAGATCTCATTTGGAGTCTTGCATGAAACCATAAATCAACTAAAATTAATTCAATAAGAAGTCTTGTGGCCTCATCCTTACGGTTTTCCCATCTGGTCTTCTCATTCGCTAATGTAGGTTATGTTTTTGTCGCCATCATCAAATTGTAAAATCATTTCCTTCTAAGTTGGAATTCATCCTTAGGATTCGATTCAAAATAATTGTACGATGTGATTATTATCACAAAATTTGACTAAATAATTCATGTCGTATCCATTCCTCTTTCTGGTTCTAAAAAACCCAAAAAACTTTTCCTAAGAAATCACTGGAAAAAAAAACACTTTTTCAAGAGTGTCTCACTGTCCCAATGGGTAGCCTGAGACATTGTCATACCCTGTGTGAAGGATACAGTGCGACACTTAGGATAATGTCACATCCCTATGAAAGGCTAGATTGAAACACTTTCGAAAACTGTGAAAAAATGGCTGCGACACTGTCCAAAAATTTCCAATTTTATTACTGTGCTTGCAACTGTCACATCTTTTGATAGGGAGAGGGTGCGACACTTTTATATGCACAGATTACACTCTTAAAAAATTTAATTTCCCTCTTCTATGGATTGTCTGGTTTTCTCCAAGAAGCTTGGCTCTGATACCATGTCAATGTTTCATAGAAACCTGCACAGGAGACCCAACTAAAACAAATACAAACAAATCTTATCAAGAAAAGGACGAGAGATTCAATATGGAAGAAATGAGAAAATGTATTCACACTACTACAATGAGTTGATCCATAATTGAATACTGCAATGAATGAGTGATATACACTCATATAGGAAAGAACATTCTATAATTAAGAAAAGAAAACAAACAATGAGCTATTCTTAGGAATGCATGCATCATGCATAATAGTGATGGTCTAAAATAGAACTAGCTCCAGTTAACTACCACTGAAATAGTGACTTGAAAATAGAAATATCTCCAACAACGTTGACTCTCTTTGATGATACATTGTGACCTAGGAATTCTATTTCTTTCTTTCTAAAACCACATTTTGATTTGTTTGCAGAGAAATTGTTATCTTTTAACAGTTTCAATGTTTTCTCTACGTGATCAAGGTACAAACTCCAATTTTTACTATAGATAAATATATATCCAAAGAACATGAGTAGACACTTTCACAAGTCTGGACGAATAAGTCATTCATTAGTGCCTAGAAGGTAGTTGGGGCATTGGATATTACAAAAGGCATGACACAAAAATCATGCATCCTTTCATGGGTACAAAAAGCGATATTGGAAATGTCCTCCTCCATATTCTTATTTGGTAATAACTCGAGTTTAGATCAAGATTCGAGAAATATTTTTCACCATGAAGCTCATCCAAGAGTTCATCCAAAAAAGGAACAAGAAACACATTTTTAATGGTAATTTTATTTCATATTCAATAGTCGATACAAATTCTGTAAGAACCATGTAGGGATGATTTTATGGGCTAAATTTTGCTCATGGGATAATTTTCCATGTTTTTTCCAAAAAAAAATTGCTTTTCTAAAATTTATTAGCCCAAATTCTATAGAATAAAATTATCTTACCTTAGAAATAGCCCAAATTTTATAGAAGCTATATAAAATCCTTATAAATTTGAATATTTTTACAAAAATATCGCCAACATTTTATAGTTTGCATATTAAGGACTAGTAAGATTCGCCAAGTTTTTTACATTTTGAGATAAATTTCCATCCTTAAAATTATCCCTCCATGTATTTTCCTGATGAGCATGGTTGGTGTTGAATATGATCTCTTTCTTTGGGTTATTATTCCGCAATCTAATAATTATTGAACCAAATGTTAAATTTATATTTTTGTATGTGAGAATACTTGTAAGATTTTATCCTAGCCGGAGCTGATCTAGGGATTAGTTATATGATATGACTTTTAGATCATTTTGGAGGGAGGCCTTGAGGTAAGGCATGCAAAATGGTACTATATTTCCAAAGTATTTAATCTAATCTTTTGGGATCATTTATTTCAACAAGTACCTATTCCATTGAGTAATTATGTAAACATAGGGTTGGGCTCCCTTCTTAATCATTTTCTTCATTTTGTTGGATGAGAATATTTGGATGGGTGGGCTCTTGATTCCATAAAATTTGTATTTTTTTCATTTTCATAAAATATTAAGAATTTTTTTTGTAGGTTTAATCCCAATGTACCTATTGTGGCTAGTCATTGAGCTCCTAAGACAATGTTTACTCGCTCTATTACCATGGGATATATTGGTGATTGTAATTGGTAATCATTAATAGTCAATTATACCTTGTGGCATTTCACATCATATGAAGTAGTCTTATGACTTGATATTGCAACTTGAAAGTCAAAGGTAGGGTAGACAAACATATTTAATTATTTTCTTATTATTGTATCTATGAAATTATGTGAACTATCATTATATAGTATTGTTACTTATGTTTTCTTAGTGTAACAAAAAAATTTAAGAGTCTGGGGTTTATAAATACCCATCGTTGAAACAACAATGAGTGTTGGGATGACATTTTTATTTTGATTGCAAGATTCTTCTTTGAAGATTCTAGATTCTTCATTCCAATTGTTAGTTTTTGTATAAGATGTAGATATATTACTCGCTTCTTCCTCATTGTCTCTATCGATACTATTTATTTAACATAGGTAGAACTTTTTTTCTTACATCTATGTCTTGAACTTCAATTAGGTTCTTTACACCTAAAACAAGGTGAGTTTTCATGTTTGTCTTTCTTTTGATCTAATGGTGAGTTCCATTTGTTTGGAGGAATATATTTTGAATTTAATTTTTGTATTGGACTAACATGTTCAGTGATAATACATGAGTTTCTCTTCAATGAGTTTGGATTTTAGTCATGCTTGTCCCACATCTTTGATGTCTAATAATTTGAGTTCATTTCTTATATTTTGTTTCAACCCTTATAAGTTGATTTGTAGTAGGCGACCATCTAATAGGTTTGTAACACATGTGGCTAGTACTTGTAGTTCATGAAAGTACTCCATTATACAAAGTGTTGTAATTGAGTGAGTTTATTAATTTTTTCTTCTCATCTAATCCTGGAATATTTATAAATTTATTTATTTATTTTTTAGTATATTTCAATATTTTGCTAATCTCACGGACTCTGAGTTCCACCCTAAGAACTAGTCATCAACCAAGGCTTCCATGTGCATAGACACAAATCTAATTTTCTCTTCATCATCCCGCAACTAAAATATCTCAAAATGGAATTCAATTTTGTTCATCTGTCTTGTACCTTTTCCATTGCCCTCGTAGTCAAACTTTATCCCATTAATTTTTATTTTGTGCATGAAACCACTAGAATAACTCAAGTTGGTTGAGTGATGTGGCTAGTGGAACAATGTGTGGGTTCTTGGACTACTTGTTTCTTTGTTCCCCATGCTCATAACACTTGTTTCATCCCTAAGCATATTGAAGTTATTGTTTCATTAATTCATTCCATGACTTTAAAGTTTGTTCATTTTTTTATTGACCTTTTTAACCTCTCCCACATATTTCATATTAATATAATTTTATATCTCAACTAAGCTCTGCATTCGTTGGTATGTTGTCGTTAGAAGCACAATTTTGTTGTGCTTTCTTAGGTGGATCCAACTTTCTCATGAACTAGATGTTTTTTTTCTGTTCTTCTTTTAATGAGCTAGTCCATACATGGAAACATATCACGATCCTGTGATACCACTTTCTTCATGATCTGAACTAGGGTGTATGTGTAGGGGATAGTTACTCAAAGTCAAATGGGCTCTAATACCACTTGAATGGAATCAATCACAAATATACATAAATTGTATAAATTTATATTGATTAATTCATAAAAGGTGAGATACAAGTTGCACAACTCACTTATTTACACATATATGATTATGAGACATATTTTCATTAATAGTTGGCTATTGATAGTTATTCAATAATTATGTCTAATATCTATAGTTAGTTTAGTGTACTAAGCTATGTTCTATCCAAAACATTATAATTAGCTCCCTTTCCTAATATAAATGATTTGACCTGTTCTTTTGCTTGCAACGACACATTATTAGATTTTCTAATAATGTTGATTACAATGTGTTTTCTAGCTTGGTTCCAAGGGATTATCTCTCTTTCTTGATCTAAATTGTTTGATTCATGCTCTGCTTTAATAACACGTTATTGGATTTTCTAATAACAGTAATTGCAATGAATTTTCTCACTTGATCTAAGGGTTTAGCTCCATTTCCTTATATAAATTTCCCATCTTGTGCCTTTGCTTGGAGTGATGTGTTCAATTCCTTAGTCAACTCTACATTAATGGCTATACCTTCCCCTTTAGTGCGCGGTACATGAGCTTTAATGAAGCTCTAAGCATCATTACCTTTATATATGTATATGGACTTGCCCGATGGTGATTCAAATCCAAGTCCATCCACCACACTATTCAATTACTTTTCAAACTAAGAGACCCTTACTTTCAAGTAATAAGCTTCTTTGTGCCGCTAAATCGAAAACCTACATCAAAATGTTAATCTCTCAAAATAATAAAAATTGTGTCTAATTGCTATTCTTGCACCCCAACATGATTGTATTTGAAAAAACTTTTTGCAGATCTATATATATTCATATACATACATTGTAAGCCTCCTTTTTGTTTGTAAACCTCCTTTTTGTTTGTAAGTCCATGTTAATAAACTTCCCAAAAGAATGTTGTTAATGATAAAATTGATATTTTCATTCAAATATATGAAAGGCTAACTAGATATTCTTACTCAAATCAAAGCCTAATTTTGAAATAAAGTTAAAACTAAACTACCATAATTTCATAAAGAAATCACCTTTATACATAAATCAAGGAATCTCATCACTAACTTATATTTTGTTCCCATCTAACTTCCAAACAAAAATAAAAAAGCCTTTACATTCAAAGTAAATCAACATAAAATTCTTTTAAAAAATCCCAAGAATCAGTCATCCATGGATGGAGATTGATTTAGTAATAACCATAAACCATTACATTAGTGATGCATATCATTCCATGTTTTTTTCTTTGACTTCCTTAACCCATTTAGAACCAACTTCAAACATAGCTTAGAACACCTTATTGATGACTAAGGATGGACCTTTTAAAAAAGGGCAAAGAATCAATTAAAATCAAAGTAGTAGCAAATTTTAAACCGTCCAAAGATTTCCATAAACAAAAAAAGTGTCTTTAAACAAAGTTAATTTGTCTTCTTTTAACGATCACCGTCAATGGAAAAACTTCTAAATGTAAAACAACTCATCGTTTAAGAATAAAATTTACAACTCATTGTTTAAGAATAAACATAATTTTATTGAGCTTTTGCTTTTAAGGGTCGACTCAAAAATCAATTTTTAATGAGTGCGTAATAAAAAAAAAATTAATCATTAGTTGGTTTTGGTAAAACTTCTAAATGTAAAACAACTCATTGTTTAATAGAATAAATTAAAATTTATTCAACTTTTAACTAAGTATTTAAGAATAAATTAAATTTCATTGATCTTTTGCTTTTATGGGTCGAGTCAAAAATGAATTTCAATGAGTGCATAATAATTTTTTTTAATAATCATTAGTTGGATCGTGGGGTAGCATCAAAACTAATTTATTTAAAAAACATTATTTCAGTCAACAAAATTAATTATTAAAAACTATATTTAGTAGTAATCAAGATTAATTTTAGGATCCCCTTCGAGCCACGAGCGCATTAATATAGTAATTATTTATTTTGCAAAGTCACATAGGTTTTGCTCACATTCACATGTTACAGAAAACGGATGTATAATTTAACATTTTCTTGCGTCACCTTGAAACTTGCACTAAATATAAATTTTATATAAAATTCAATATAATGATAAGCATGGCGACATTTTTTATATTTTATTGCGAAACGGGCTGTATGGAAGTGGCATTTTTTTTTATCTCGAAAACTTTATTATTGATAAGGAATAAAGCTAAATTAAATAAAATTCTACTTTCTCGGTATGATTAAACTTACTTTTATACGGAGAATGTGAGTAAAGTGAGGACATTTTCAATTTTATATCATAACATTATTTTATTCGTGCGCCCTGCACTTTCTTGTATACTTTGCATACATTTGAGAATTTAAATTTATGTGTATTAAATATTTGAGTTTGAACATAGTGGAACTTGCATCTTTCTTTAAAAAAATACAACCTAAATTGCCTTTTAGTCCAGCAATAAAGTAATATAATTTTAAAGATTTGGAAGTATATTAATATTGAAGTGATGAATTTATCATTGTGGATTTATTTTAATTTGAATTTATTAAATTTTGAGAGTGAGATTGAAATGTAAATTTTTCTATACTTAAAA
>ML787387.1:278931-293882 GCA_009831015.1 Picea engelmannii | reverse complement strand
AACAATGTTTAGTTGAATTCAAGATAGGAGGATATAATGATAAGATCTTATGTGATGTCATTCCTATGGATGTTTGTCATCTATTGCTGGGTAGACCATGGAAATATGACATAAATGTGATTCATGATGGGAGAATGAACACATACACCTTAGAGAAGAATGGGAGGACACACATGTTGCTTCCAATCAAGGATAAGGAGGTAAAGTCTGAAGTAAGAAACACAATACTTCTCATGAGTGGGAAGGAACTTCTTACAGAGGTTAAGAACAAGGAGGATCCACAGTTCATAGTGGTCAGGAAACCTAGGATTGTGTTGACTAGCACAAGGGTGGATGATTTACCGGATGAAGTTCAGGAACTACTGGAAGAGTTCGTTGACATAGTAGTGGACGAACTACCTCAATCATTGCCACCGATCAGAAGTGTGAGTCATCATATTGATCTCATACTAGGAGCTAGTTTGCCAAACAAAGCCACGTACAGATTGATGCCGCAGGAGAATGAAGAGGTTAAGAGGCAAGTCCAAGATTTATTGGACAAAGGTTTGGTCAGGGAAAGCTTGAGTCCATGTGTTGTTCCAATAGTACTCAGTCCAAAGAAAGACGGAGGCTGGAGGATGTGTACTGACTTGAGGGCGATCAACAAGATAACCATTAGGTACAGATTTCCATTGCCGAGGATGGATGATCTGATGGATTGCTTGAGTGGAGCAAAGTATTTTTCAAAAATTGATTTGAAAAGAGGTTATCATCAGATCCGCATGAGAGAAGGTGATGAGTGGAAGACAACATTCAAAACCAACGAAGGGTTGTATGAATGGCTTGTTATGCCGTTTGGCTTAACAAATGTGCCGAGTACCTTCATGAGGCTGATGAACGAAGTCTTGAGGGAGTTCATTGGAAAATTTGTCATTGTGTATTTGGATGACATATTGGTTTACAGTAAAACAGTGGCAGAGCATCTGAATCATTTGGCTACAGTGATGCAGAGATTACAACAGGAGAAGTTGTTGATAAACATGAAGAAATCCTCATTCATGAAGACAGAGCTCATTTACTTGTGATTTGTTATCTCGTCAAATGAGTTGAGCATGGATCCAGATAAGGTGGAAGTGATCAAGAATTGGCCATCACCGAAGAATGTTTTCGAGGTGAGAAGTTTTCACAGATTGGCTAGTTTCTACCGAAAGTTCATTAGGAATTTTAGTGGAATTAGTGTAGCGATGATGGACACAGTGAATAAAAGACACAATTCTTTTCACTAGATGGCAGAGGCTGAAAAGAGTTTTAACCTGTTGAAGAGAAAGATTACAGAACGACCAGTTTTGGTGTCGCCAGATTTCCAAAAAACATTTCAGGTGAAATGCGATGCAAGCGGATTTGGAATCGGGGCAGTCTTAAGTCAGGAAGACAGGCCGATAGCATATTTCAGTGAGAAGCTGAATGAAGCGAAGGTGAAGTACTCCATTTATGATAAGGAATTTTATGCTATCATCCAGGCATTGAAGAAATGGAGGCATTACTTGATCCCGAAAGAATTTGTATTGGACAGTGAAAATCATGCACTGCAGTTTGTGACTCAATAGGAGAAGTTGAATCAGAAGCATGTCAAATGGGTTGAGTATATGCAGAATTTCACTTTTGTGATAAAACATATTTCTGGTACTGCTAACAAAGTTGCTGATGCTTTGAGCAAGAAGTGTTTGATGTTGCAGGAATTCAAAGTTGAAACGTTGGGTTTTGATGATCTCAGGAACATGCACGCTGATGATCAAGATTTTAAAGAGGCGTATGAAGCAGCTAAGAACCCAGTTCTCAGAGATAGAAGCTAATGGATGGACTACATGATCTAGGAGGGATTACTGTTTAGAGGTAATCAGTTGTGTATTCCAAAATGCTCCATGAGGAAGAATTTGCTAAAAGAGAAACACAATGGAGGATTGGCAGGGCACTTTGGTCATGACAAGACGTCTGCAAAGATGAATGAGTCATATTTTTGGCCGGGAATATGAGCAGATGTCAAGAGATTTGTAGACAGGTGTAGGATTTGCCAACATTCGAAGGGAAGGAAATAGAATGTGGGGTTTTATCAACCATTGCCCATACCAGAGAGGCCATGGGATGCAATTAGCATGGATTTTGTATTGGGGTTGCCAAGAACACAAAGAGGTTGTGATTCAATCTTTGTGGTGGTGGATAGATTTTCCAAGATGGCACACTTCATTCCATGTCAGAAAACCAGTGACGCAACTCACATTGTGAATCTGTTTTTCAAATAAGTCATTCGACTTCATGGCTTACCCAAAAACATAGTTTCAGATCGAGACACCAAATTCATAGGGAATTTTTGGAAGACCTTGTGGAAGAAGCTGGGAACTAACTTGTCATTTAGTTCATCTTATCATCCTTAGACGGATGGACAAAAAGAAGTGGTCAATAGAAGTATGGGAGACTTGCTGAGAATCTTGGTGATAGAGCACCACAGCTAGTGGGACACCATATTACCACAGGAAGAGTTTGCGTATAATGAATCAGTTAACAGGAGCACATGACAGAGTCCATTTCAGGTTGTCTATGGCATGCAGTTGAGGGGAATTTCTGAACTGAGGGATTCAGAACAGACTGCAACTAGGAGCGCTAGTGCAGAAGATTTCATAGAGGCTATGAGAGAACTTCACAGCCAGGTGAAGGAGCGATTTCATAATTCAAGTTAGGAGTACAAGCGTAGAGCCGATCAGCACAGAAGACAACTTCAGTTTGAGGTTGGTGACTTGGTTCTGGCACATTTGAGGAAGGAAAGGTTCCCGAGAGGAACATACAATAAGTTGAAAATGAAGAAAATCGGGCCGTGTAGGGTCTTGAAGAAATTTGGGGCAAATGCTTACGAGATTGAATTACCCGATGGGATCATAATTTCTCTGATATTCAATATCTAGAATTTGTAACCATATAGAGTGGAGGAAACATAGACTGGAGGTGAGTAGCTAGTGATCCAGTGGAAAAAGCAGATGCCAGTTGCAGAAAAGACGCAGATGGAGTGCATACTGGATAAAAGAGTGAGCAAGAGGACCAGGCGAAAGCAATACTTTGAGTATCTGGTCAAATGGAAGAACCATCCAGTTGAATATGCCATTTAGGAGAATGAAACAGAGATTCAGAAGCATGGACAAACCGTGCAGGAGCTCATGGACAGGAGCCCATGAAAGTTTTCAAGCGAGGGAGTATGATGCAGGAGCATCGCCAACATCAAGCGAGCCAGCGTGGAAGGCAAAGGACAACTGGACAAGCGCCAACACGCATTTTTAAATTACCTTTGAAGTTGTTGCGCCATCTTAAATGAAGCCATTAAGATGAAGCGCACTTGTGTGATGTAAACAGACCTTGAGCGATTTTCTCTTGTCCTTAGTAGGTAGAAGGTATTTAAAGTAGTTAATGCAGGTAGATAGAATTTAATTCTAGATTAGACGTTTTGAGAGTGCAAGAGGGAAACGAGATATAAACACCCTCATTGTGTATTGTAACATTATTATGAGCATAGACTGAAGAGAAGCAGAGGGCTGTGTAAGAACACCCATGTACAGATATTTGAATTAATAGAAGAGGTTGATTCAAATTCATGGTTTGTGTTTGTTCTCTGTGTATTAATGTTGAATGATATGCTCATGAATGTTTGCTTTCTGTTATACATTTTCTTTATATGCTGTGTATATGATTTCATGTTTGAGTTTGAAGTCTGAAAGGAAGTAGGAATGAGTTTCAATTGTTTCTCAATCTGAACAAGGATTCTTGCAAGGAGTGTAGTCGAAATCGTCCGCAAGGAGTGCATTGACAAGGGGTTCACATAGAGTCACTTTTATTCTCATCCACGTAGAGGTGCAGAAAGGCACAAGAGCCATGCAAGGAGTGCACAGGCTAAGGAAAGTTTCAAGGATGTGAACCTAAGTGAACGTTGAGAGACTGTTGCCGCAGGTGTGCGCAGGGTCGGAGGAAATTCAAGCACTTGAAGGTGGTTGAAAGTTTTCTGCAAGGAGTGCGTGCAAGGATTTCTTGAAAATGTCCATAGTTGGAAAAGGTTCGAAAGGAGTCGAAGCCTTGAAGTCATTGAAGGAAAACATAGAGACGAGAGGCCGCAGGAGGACGAGCTCTCAGAGGAAGGAATACTTGGTTCAAATTGCAGGAACAACCAAGGAAGAACGAACGGTCGAAATTCTCTGAGGAGATTTTGCGAAGTTCCGTGGGCCGTCAGATCCCAGGAAGGAGCAGGGAGGTTATGGAAAGAAGCGTCGAAGGGTTCACGCTTAGGAGGGGCAGGACCATAGATCCAAGCCACAAGGGCCGTCGGATTCACACATGGGTTCGTGTATCGGGGTTTCGTGGGTTGAAACTCCGTAAACATAGCAACAGGAATCATGAAATCATGATACGCGATATCTCGACGGCTAATAGAATGGTGTGGGGCCACAAGGGTTAGTGAGGTGGACAGGTGGCATACCTTATCGGGGTTTTGCAGCGAGAAGTCCCGAAGAATTCACATCAGGATTCATGATCCCGCGAAGTCCGAAATGCTGATGGAGTGAAGGACCGTTGAAAATTCAAACTCACGCATGCGTCGGAGTTTCGGCATATCGAGACTCGGCAGTCGGAGAACCGAGTTGCTCGACATCACGAGTGCCGAATTCATGATAGGGAAAACCCCGATAGGAAAAGATCAACATTGACTGATTATCAGGTTTCGGGGATTTGGGAGCCAAATGCTCGACCACTGACCTCACGAAGTTGCGAAGTCCGATCTCCTGATTGTAAAGAGGAGATCCTGTGGAGAGTTTGCTGTGGGTGGAGAATTCGTGATAGGGAATTAGAAGGACCAATCAAAGTTCTTCGGGCCGAGAGAAAGAAAAGATCTTGTGTGCACACCGAACTTATGACCCGAGGGTTGTGAGGTAGCGGGTGTTGGCATCACGTGACATGGAAACCCGACCTCATTTTGTAGTTTTTGGCACAAATCCTGATATACAGAAGCTGTAATGGAGCAGCAAGCGTATACGCATCTTGCATAGCAGTTAGGGAGCGTATATGTGGAAAAATGTATGTATTTTTAGCTCTGGATTCATCAAAAAGGGATGAAAAGTCTACATAGGGAAATGGAAAAAGGCCCTCTATGCAAGATAGCAACCGTGAGGCAAATCTTGTTATAACAGATGCCCCCTAATGTGTGAGATCAGAGGAGTATCTGTGATGACCGAAATACATTATAAATAACCTAGAAGTGGAGTGGTAGAGAACCAACTGGACGAACTCAATTGCTTATTACATTATGTACTGACTTTGCATACATGGCTACCAAAAATACAATGCAGATCCATGTGGAAAATATACCAAACAAGTGTTCATGGCCACAAATAGGCAAATACAAATGCGGTTATATGCCAAAAGATGTCATAGTCACGAACAAGGCCCAGTGAAACCAGTCTCAAAAATCAATCTGAAGATATCTGTATACCATGGAGTACAATCTGATCTCCCATGATCACTGAAGTCAAATAGGTACTGATCCAATGAAATGGAAGCAACAGCTCAGGAAAGCTGCGGCCACATAGTGATGTCTTCAAGTCTTCTACACTATCCGCCAATGGTGCAAGTCTACATCATGTGAATACATGAGTTGAGGTCAAACATGATGAGACATCGTTGTATTACCGGTCATTGAAGTATACCGTTAATAAACATGAGACATCCTACCGATAATGAAAGTAGGTATCAAGGCATCGAGTACATCTCTACAAATGTGAATAAAGGAGTTGGTGTCAAACATTGAGAGATCCATTTTTTAGGAGACATTGATGTATTCCCATCTGTCAATGGCGAGAGAGTCTGCCACTAATGACTACAAGCCTCAAGGTACTCATAAAACTCTAGGTCCCATATCTAGAATAAATGAGTTGAAGTCGATGGAAAGAGACCCACTGAAAGGAGAGAATTGAGGCATATCTCATCAGTCAGCATAAGGAACAAATCAGGAGCTTCATGATTTGGTGGAGATCGGACGAAGAACATGTTCATGAACCAACGACCCTGTGCATCTTTCACGTGTGCCAAATGCAAGAGGTACACGAAAAGGACCCTCTGAATAGCAGCCAATGATGAAAAACTGCTAACAAAGGCGAGGAAACCACCAATAAGGCTAATGGCATCTAAGACACTACACGAATCCTAAAGTGTGAATAGATGTCTTGTCGTCGAACATAAGGGAAACCACCCAGTCAATGACCAATGATGAAATGTCGATTGTTGGGTTCAAGGTGACCTACCAATGATGAAAGTAGGGCCAGGGTGCATGATAAGACCAAAGTATCATGTGATTCTGAAACAAACTGAGGGTATGGCCAACATGTAAAGTCAATATTTTTGAGGAGTGGACGACACAAGTTGATAGAATTCCTTTGAACAAGAGCATGAGACATATGGTGGACTCTGGAAGCATGGACTCAATGATGTGTCAATTAGATGCAGGAGGCATTAATAACGTTCTCTATAGGGACTGGAAGAGTAACCAGTCGGTAGAGAAAACTCTATAGCGATATTATCTTCCTAAGGCCATACTAAACCCAAAATTATGATGACACAAGGACTCAATAACTTTGTGCTTTGTTCAAAGGAGACACGACTGCTGCCAATTACAATATAGTATTCCCTTCCTGCTCGTATTTTTTTTTTTTTCATAACAAATGAATGCTATGATACAGAGGAGGGAACGAGTGTCACAAGTAAGCAAAACTAGTTCCAGCAGTGGAACATACCTATGCTCAATGAAAGGAAATGCATGCGGGAGATGGACATTCAGGGTGATGTTCCCTCTAGGGTATAGGGTGTCAAATTGCGAAGGACAAAACAAGGCACTACTTGGTTGAGGATGCAAACTTCTTAGACAACGGTTTATAACACAAAGCAAGAACCGGCTAAAGGCTCAATACCACAAGCGAGGGCATGAGATGCAATCACAACTTAATTCCAAAAAATGTCCTTTTTTATATCTTTTAGTCTACTTGGTGTGAAAAAGGGGTAAAGTTGTGCCAAATAGACGTCTTTTCAAATCCAATTTACGAGTGTGAAAAAGAAAAGTTCACTCGACAATATTTTCTATTTTTGATAGAGAGTCGGAAAAGAGCTTAACTAGGAGTCATGATCTTTCAAATCCAATTTTAACGAGTGTGAAAGGGACAAATCACTCGGCGATCTTTTCAGTTTTTTTTTAGACGAGTCAGAAAAGATCTTAACTAAGACTCGTTATTGGGAGTTTGCAGGTAATAAGGCCGCATGTGCATGAATGAGAAATGAGGCTCATTGTAAAGTCACGTATTGAATTATAATGGACTCCCGGTCCTAAGGAAAAAAAAAAAAACTCGGCATGGGCACCAAATGACAAAGAGGTTCTAACTAGGGTACCCATGTTTGGTAAGTCTCTACCATTTATTAACGATGCTATTAATAGTAGATGGAGGTTTATGCGTCGCAAAAAATGGGTTTGTACCTAAGGCGTAAAAAACGGTAGTCGAAGGATAATGCAAAAAAAATGCACGATAGAGTAGATACCTATCTTATATGCTAGGTTATGAATATACATGCCTGAGGAGACGAACGACCAACCTTGACATTGAAATCCACAAGAAAATTGAGTTGAAACTACAAAAACCAGCTTAAAACCATTCTTGAATTAGTCCATTAGACAAAACTATATCAAGTGGGTAAAAAATGCCTTATAAATAGTAATAAAATCAAAATTTACTGTATCATTTTCATTTTTACCCAAATAGTGCAATTTGGACTAAAACACCTCCAAAATTCAAAAAGCGATTGCGGGAGCAATAGGCAACAGAATCACACATCGTCTGGACCAGGTAAATCTTCATCCCATCCTCTTCAAATTCAGTGGTTTACAATTTTGAGTTAGGTTCTATTTTGTTAGTTTTCAAGGGCGCAAATTGGGTTTTTCGGTATACGTGGGTTTCTCTGAATAGGTCAYGTAAAGGACTAGTTATACACCCCTGTGTGAACCACAGGGGGCGTATATTAGGCCCTACCYGYGACTGTTTGTAAATAATCCATGTATACGTGCACASATGGCAAAAAAAGATGTTTCTAACTCAAAATTGATTTGKTTTTTTGCAGGATGGTGTTGGAATGGAGAGAGCGAGAGCATGAGGAGGTAGATGCAGCAGTGGATCGAGATACAATGGCTCAAGTGGCTTTAAAAAKATGTGGTTTATACAAGTTTTGGGCTCTCAAAGGAAYGAGGGCCYAAGTGAGGTTGTTGGAAATGATGGTGGGCTATTGGGATCTCGATAGTGAGAGCTTTATCCTTGATGGAMAACCATTAAGGATCGAAGTAGAGGACATCTACTTCTTGACTAGAYTTTCACGCCAAGGAGTGGTTGTGGACCTCAAGTCACGCGGGGCAATGAGTGGGATGAAGGTCGAAGAATACATCGAGGTCCACTGTGTTGCAGGGACTCCTATGGTGGGAAGTCAAATCCCTATCCGGGCTATAGGTAACCTTAGCCTGGATATTATTGTGCTCGTGCTTACCAGGATCATAGAATCGACCTCATTGCATCAAGCATCGAGACCACTTATGTTTTACGCACTAGAGTGTGCGAGACCCATTGTTTATGATTGGTGTACCTCACTGGTGACCAACATGAAATTTTAGTTGACAGAGTGCAAGTAGGGGGGGAAGTGAAACTTCGGGTTTGCCTCTATCCTTTGCAGCTTCTTTTTCGAGCGAGTCCTAGGTCTGGGACCTAGAGTGGAGATCATTCCTAGAGGACCACGTGATCTGGCTATGGTGCGATGGATCAAGGTCATGAGATGACAGGGGGGAGGTAGGGTGGTGACACCCTACAATGATGATTTTTTCTTCTGGTGGAGGAGACAAATCATAGCTCTGGATGACTATCCCTATCCGGGAATCGATTTAAGAGGATATCCTGATATGTTGCTTCCACCAGGAGCCGCCTACGGCGCGACATGTAATTTTTTTTTATATATTTCATTTATTTGTATTTTTGTATTGAAGAGAACAAAAATATTTTTGGATGGTGTTTTAAATATTAACTCGATACTTGTTTGATTGTAGATGTGGGTCCAAAACGACCAGAGGGATTCCTACGACATAGGCGAAGGCACTGAGGAGATGAGGCAGTGGGAGGAGAAGTAGAGAGAGTCCTACATAACGTGCAGGGTAACCTGTCTTGTCTAACACAGAGGATTCCTATGGTTCAGGTGGAGGATCTACCTAAAGCCATGCAACGACAGGTTGTCAGTGTACTTAGAGCATGGGTACAAATCTTTCGATGTCTCACAAATGTCGTGGTTTTCTATCATGATACACATTCGGCGCCACAGGTGTAGATGTCATGGGACATGTATATCGATTGTATATGTATTTTGAGGGTTTTAGCCCCAATTTTGTAATATAAACACCATATGTTTTGGAAATATATAAAGAGGGATCTTTGGCTTTACTCATATCTTACAATCTGTACATTGATTTAATGGTCTTCTTTGCTTTATTAATGTGACAAATGCCAATCCAAAACATAATTAGAGTAGGCATCGGATACATGATTAGAACTTCTAGGAATGTGAAAGTATGTAATAAAATCAAATTGTCATTCTAAAAGACGTAGCTGTAGGAATCGACGGAGTAACATCGGATCACGCACACAGTAACGACCATTCAACTGACATATGACTAACTGAGAATCTAGGCGAACCTCTAGAGAGAAAATACCATGTGAGATAGCATTGTGCAAAAGTTCTATGACAATGCTATATTCGGCCACATTGTTCGTGGATGGCCCTAGTCATACACCACCTGAAGACACCAGTAGACCCTCAGGTGAGTAAATCACCCAAGCAGAGGAAGCCAAGTTACGTTTATGATGACTGGCTCTGTCTGCGAATCCTAGGTAGACCGAAGACTCTGTTGCATCTGCTAACCAAAAGGGAAAACTCAATAAGCAAGTCGAAGAAAAAAATAAAAAAGATGTGTATACACTAAATTTACATTAGTATAAAAAGGGTTTCTCCCAAGCCCAAGGTTCAAGCGTAATATCTTTTCAGGTAGAGCCCATTTCTGGGCTCGACCAATTTCTTCCCTTCATAATCTTCCAATTCGTAGGCTCCTTTTTCTAGAACACATCACATGATATAAGGACCACGCCACATGGGTTTAAACTTGCCTTCCCCTAGCAGTTCTTTGGCTTGGTCATACAAGAGGAGAAAGTCACCCTCAGTATACAACTGGGGACATACAGACTTGTCGTATTGAACCTTGACACATTTTTTGTTTGTCTCGATAGTCATAAAGGTGTCTCGACGCTGCTCGTCAAGACTCTCTAGGTGCACGAGGCGTCGCTCTAAATATGAAGTGTCAGGTAGGAGCTCGACTGCCAATTTGAGAGAAGGGATTTCACATTCAACGGGAAGTATCGACTCCACACTGTGCACTAACTGAAAAGGAGAAAAACTGGTGGCAGTCTTAACCGAGGTTCGGTATGCCCAAAGCACAAGATACAACATGATGTGCCAATTGGAATTACTCCGACTGACAGTTTTTTGCAAGATGGTCTCGAGAGACTTGTTGACGGCCTCTAATTGCCCATTTTCCTAGGGGTAATAAGGAGATGAGTGACCATGTTTAAACCCCAGCTTAGATGCCAGTTCTACCGTCATTTCATTATGAAAGTGACTGCCATGATCAGTGACAATCTCACTCGGGATACCAAACTGGGCGATAATTTGGTTGAACACGAAGAAGGATACAGTATTCCCATCGGATTTTACAATAGACATGGCTTTGACCCACTTGGTAAAGTAGTCAAAAGCCACGATGATGTGTTGATGCCCCCCAATTGAAGTTGGGTTGCAATCAACTAAATCTACCTCGCACTTGGTGAAGGGATTGATGGTAATGACTGGGTGAAGAGGGGATGGGTGCGAGCACATTTTCTGAGTGAACACCTAGCAGGGGTGACACTTCTTAATCACTTCAACGCAATCTTTAAAGATGGTGGGCCAAAAGTAACTGACTCGTAGTATTTTTTGGGTTGATGCAAGCTCGGATAGGTGACCACCACAAGCCCCTTTGTGGCAGTGATTTAGGAATAACTTGACTTCCTCGTGAGTTAAGAAACGACGTAAGATACTATTTATTCCTCAATGATACAAAGTATCACCGATGATGGTATACTTTTTGGATTGGTATCTAACTCGCCGTCGATAATCTCGTGAGAGATGCTGAGCAAACTTCAATGTTTGAAGATATAAAACAATGTCTCCATACCAGGGGTTAGATGATGAGACAAGGAAAATGTGTTCATCTACAAACGAATCGAAATGGATAACATCCTCATCTAATCGTGGGAAATCAGATATTAACTCTGCAAAAACTAGTGACTTCTTGGACTTGGCTGCAGCAAAGTCGAGATCAAATTCTTGTAAGATGACAATCCATTTATTATATTTCCCTCCTATGATATGCGTAGTGAGGACGTATTGAAATGGATTAACATCAGTGACTATAGTAGTTTTGCAAAGCAATATATAGTGTCATAAACATTGGACTATGTGAACGACAGCCAAAGCTAGCTTTTCGACGTAAGAGTAATTAAGTTCAAGACCGACTAAATTTCGACTGAGATAGTAGATGACGTGCTCATGGAGCTCATCATCCTCCTAAAATAGAACCATACCAATCATCTCTTCGGACGTGGCAATATATAACAAGTAATCTCTACTGTAATAAGGAGATTTCAACAGAGGAGCCGATACTAAGGATTTCTTTAAGGCGTTGAAAGACTCCTGGGATCGCTCATCCCAGATAAACGGGGTGTCTTTCTTTAGTAGGCGCATGAAACCCCTAGTGATATTGGCATAGTTCACTATAAACCAACGCAGAAAGTTATCTTTCCCCTGTAAACCTTGAAGTTGTCTAATTGTGTGCGGGGGGGGGAATTGAAGTATTGCCTCAACCTTAAGAGGATCTACTATGATCCCAGTCTCGAAAACTAAAAATCCTAAGAGATGGCCAGACCTAACGCAAAAGATGCATTTGTGAGGGTTTAACCGGATTCGATAGTAACAACATCTTTCAAAAACCAGCTGAAGGTGTGTGACATGATCCACTCTCTTGCAAGAATGAGTAGCAAGATCATCAAGGCATCAAGGTAATATTCGACTATATGCTTGAGATTGTGAAAAGAGAAAGTCATGGCGCGTTGGAAGGTTTCTCTGGAATTTTTCAAGCCGAAAGGCATTTTTTGGTATGCAAAAGTACCCTAAGGACATCTAAATGTAGTCTTGCGTTGGTCCTTAGGTTTAATATGGATTTGGTTGTATCCTAAAAATCCATCCATAAAGGAAGATATTTCGCTGACCGCACACTCAGCGAGAATCTGATCAATGAAAGGCGTGGGGAAGTTATCTTTAGGACAAGCTTTGTTCAGGTCACGAAAGTCCATACACACACAGATGGTTCCTTTCTTTTTATTCATAGGAATGGGGTTGGATACCCATTTGGTCAAGGGAACTGGGTAGATGAAGCTGACATTAAGTAGCTTCTCCACCTTTGCCTTAATAGCGGGGGCCTTCCTAGGATTAACATCTCTAAGACATTGTTGAACATGTTTAGCATCTGGATAAGTTCAAATTTCATGTTTGAAAATACGAGGGTCTATCCCTGGCATCTCTTCATATGACCAAGAGAATACATCTCAAAATTCTTTGAAGAGGTTGGTGTAGATCAAAATCTCTTCTAGTGAACAATCCGCACCTATATTTACGTTCTCAATTTTACTAGGGGTACGAGAGATGTCGATCGATACGGTAGGAGAAATACTTTCCATATTTCCTTCAGCATAAATGCCATGCGTATCAAGTGGAACTACGGCATGACCGACTATCTCACTCAAGGTAGACCGAAAATCATCTTGCTCAATTATTTCAAGACTTGGGAGAAAATAAGATCGATGATGCATATCATCCCAAGGTCTCTCAGAAACATTCATGGCTTCATTCGAAGGCAAAGTCTCATCTAAGAAATCATGTGAACAAGATAACGAAGTGGCCCATACGGGCCTAAGAATGAGATCCTCCTCGTCCGTCTGCGAGGTAACAGGATCGGGATCGGTGGAAGAGTCAAGGATATCTTGATACACAATCTCCATTGGCGATAGTGGCATAGCCATGCCAGCATGCGACTAAACTTCAATCAACGAATTCAGAGAAGGTAGGGTCCAAGGATCACTAAAACAGGAAGTACAGAAATGAATGGACCTCTCTACTGAAGCAGTCCTACTAGACATGGCATAAACTTGGTGAATTGATGCCGAGAAGTCGAAAGTACCCATGAGGGAAGAATACATTCTAACATCGATATTCTTAGTTGCTGGATGAGAATTTTCAATCACAGGGATTGACGGTCCAACATATGCATTAGGACTTGAGTATGCAAAGGATAACTGGTCGATCATCACGATCTACCCCTGATGAGGAAAACAAAGCACACAGAAAACAGACAATACGACAACGACCATAACATAGGTCCAATTGCGACCTAGTAACAAGTTATAATCGAGAGGTGCATCAACTACCTTTACTTCCACCTCTACCGTCTTCCCACCTAACTGGACCAGAAAGGTAGGGAGAATACTATGAGGGCAGAAGGAATGACCGTCAAATATAGTCAACATGTTCGATGACTTGGAAAGGGTTGGAGAACCCATAGCTTTCCAATAGACCAGGGACATCATGCAAGTGGCAACACCTTCATCAACGACCGCTCATTTGATAGTATACTTGGAATACTCCACGTGGATTTGAAAAGCCACATGGTAGGGTAAGTGAGGCTTCACGTCTGTGACATCAAACTTGATGAATTTCGAGCCACTAGGCTCTAGAGCTCCTAAGGCAGAGAGTAAGGCATTCCTCTGTGATGGACACATTTGGAGTATCTCCAAAATTGACATCGCACAAGGGGTTTGGCCTAGATATTCAACAATAGAATAGTTCTGGGTGACTCTAGCATTAGGGTTGTGGGTAGAGAGCTTGAGTACTCCTTTCAGAATACAACGTGGTGGATTGGTTTCTTGATCTGTAAGTTCATCTCCGGGGGTGGAGGAGGAGATTCTAGGATGGTACTATCTTTTGAAGAGCTATAATCTCGAGAGTGGGTGTCTATATCAATTTTTACATTACCATATTGATGCAAACACGATCGCCATCTTGCGATGGTGGGTTTTGACTTCCACTAGATGCATTTCCGGTGCTCGAAGAACTCGAGGCTAAGTTCTAGTTGTGTGGGAATGGATTCATCAACACAACGGGCAATAGATTTAAAAGCCTCGCAGCCTCCACAAGTTTGGGGCACAAGTGGGTAAGGTGGTCATTGGTACAAAGTTTACAAGGAAACTTCACCCTATGATTCTCTTTCCTGCCCTCTCCAACATTATCATTATGTTTCCCATTATTATCTTTGTCCTTGGGTTTATTATTATTATTCTTTCCACCCTTACGATTATTTTGACCTTTCCTTTTATTCCCATCTGGTTGCTGGTCACCATTTGGGTTCTTCGACGATTGCACAGAATGTACATCCATCGATAGGGTGGGTTTGGAGGATCCAAACGATGCTGGCCCTCCAGCAGAATTCGTTGCCGAGTCTGTGGATTTTACATTGGCGTACCCTACAATTCCATTGACATGAGGTATGAGAGTTTGTCTAGGATCGTGATTTGTTTGTGATGCGTCTGGAAGAAGGTGGTATAACATCCCAGACTAAGCATGTATCAAATAAAATTGCTAGGCTCTAAGGATAACTTCTTCCTCGCTGAAGACCTCGGAAGTAGCAACGTTCTTGGAAATAGGAGCATGTAAAGACTTTAGGAACCATT
>ML787387.1:249786-263427 GCA_009831015.1 Picea engelmannii | reverse complement strand
TGGAAAAGTGTACATACTTATGGGGTGTAAATACTTCATGGGGTATAAACATGGCTGAAAGCAAGGACCTCTGAATCAGGAAGATAATCAGGCTCCGCAACCAATAGAGACTTCGCACAACCAAAGGATTTGGTCTATCCTTCGAACTCACGATATGCGATACTCGTGAAGGTTCAGATCTAGCGGTCCTCCCACATCTTGGATCCAATGGTCTGGATCTCTTCCTCTGCTTATCGCAACTCGGAACTTCGTGACTCCAAGAGTTTGGTCTTCCACCTCCAAAATCCCGAACCCTGAGTTCGCAAAAAGATCCGATGACCCAAACTGACCATGATTGATGGTACTTGTTGATCCTTGACACCAACGTAATGGGTTCATCTAGCCCTTATCCACCCTGAAACTCCTCTGGATCCTACGGTCCTCACAACTTCACGAATTCTCCACTGAGAATTCTGACCGTTTGTTTCCTCCTTGACAACTTCTACAAAATGAACCAGTGTTCTTTCACTGGAACTTAACTTCTACAAGATGTTTTCAATCTCCATCTCCCTTTGAGTACTTTCAAAGGTGCTGACCCTCTTGAGATTTCACTTGCAACTCAAGTCTCAAAAGGACCCCTGCGCGCACTCCTTGCAACCGAATTTAAAATACTCTAGGTATTTGATCTTTCGACTCTGTGCATCCTCTGCAACAACAGTCCTTTAATCTTTAGCCTTAGCTGGTAAATTCTAAGGTTTCAACTAGCCTGCACACACCTTGCATGACTTATGTGCTTCACCTGCACTTCTGCTGGAATGAGAAAAACGGTATCCCTCCTGAGCTTTCTGAGATAAAATTCAGAACCCTTGTCAACACACACTTTGCGGATGTTTCACTGCACTCCTTGCAGAAACTTCTCTTAGGATGAGAAACAATTGAAACTCATTCTCTTTCTCTCTCAGGTTTCAAACATTCAATATGAAATCATACATACACAACCTAGTCTCATAACAAATGTGTAATAGAGAGAATAAAACAACCACAAGCATACCATTCACCATGTATAAACAGAAAACATCATAACGCCATGAAATCTGATTCAAAGCTTCATATATTAATTCAAAGCTCCTGTACATGGATTCTTCTCTACAACTCTCTGCTACAACCTCTTCTTTTGTGCTTTGCTAATGATACAACTACTACTATGATACAAAGGCAAGGGTGTCTACATCCGTTTCCCCTCTTACTCTTCTAAACTGTCTAATCTATAATTCAAATATACCTACTTTCATTAATTGGGCTTAAATCCCTTTTTTATTGATAGATGAGAGAAAATCGCTTAAGATATGTTTACAACAGCTAGATATAAATGCAAGTACACTTCTAGCTACTACATTAATATACACTTCTTAATCTTTCAAAAACATTTCAAAATGTGTAAAATGTGTGTTGCGCTCTTCCCAACTGGCTTTTTCCTTCATGCTCGCTTCGCTGGCTGCTTACAATGCTCCTGCATCATACTCCCTCGCTTGAAAATTTTCATGAACTCTTGCACGGTCTGTCCATGCTTCTGAATTTCTGCTTCATCTTCTCAACTGGCATCTTCAACTGGATGTCCTTTCCACTTGACCATGTATTCAAAATACTCTTTTCTCTTGGTCTTTTTGCTAATCCTTTTGTCAATTATGCCTTTCATTTGTGGATTTTTAGCTACAGGCATTTGTTTTGTCCATTGAATCTCTTTCTGTTCTTCTTTTGCTCCTTCTTCATTTCTATAAGGGTACAAATCCACAACATTGAATATTGGTGAGATTCCGACCCCATCAGGTAATTCAATCTCATATGCGTTTGCCCCAAATTTATTCACGACCTTGTATGGTTCAATCTTTTTCATCTTCAGTTTGTTATATGTTCCCCTTGGGAACCTCTCCTTCCTCAAATGTGAAAGAATCAGATCACCAAATTCAAATTGAAGTTCTTGCTTGTGTTAATCTACTCTGTGCTTGTATTCTTGACTTGAACTCTGCAATTGCTCCTTAACTCGGCTGTGAAGCTCCTTCATTTCTTATGCAAAGTCCTCTGCACTAGCACTCTTGAATTCATCTTGTTCCAAATCTTTCAATTCAGAAACTCCCCTTGGCTGCATTCCATATACAATCTGGAATGGACTCTACCCTATGCTTCTATTGAGTGAATCATTATAAGCAAATTCCTTCTGTGGAAGAATGTGATCCCACTGACTGTGGTGTTTAGTCACTAAGCTCCTCAACAAATCTCCCAAGCTCCTATTCATGATCTCTTTCTGCCCATCCATTTGAGGATGATACAGTGAGCTAAAAGACAAACTTGTCCCCAACTTTTTCCACAAAGTCCTCCAGAAATGTCCTACGAACTTGGTATCTTGATAAAAAACAATACTCCTTGGCAAGCCATGAAGTCTGACGACTTCTTTGAAAAATAGGTTCGCAATATGAGTTGCGTCACTGGTTTTCTGGCATGGTATGAAAGATTGAATCATTGCCTCTTTGTGTTCTTGGCAGTCCCAATATAAAATCTATGCTCATTGTGTCCCATAGCCTCTCAGGTATGGGTAATGGACGGTATAACCCTGTATTCTGCCTTTTCCCTTTTGTGTGTTGACAAATCTTGCATTTGTCCACAAATTTCTTAACATCTGTCCTCATCCCTAGCCAAAAATATGATCCATTCAACTTTGAGAACGTTTTATCATGACTGAAATGTCCGACCAATCCTCCACTGTGTTTTTCCTTCAACAGGTTCTCCCTCATGGAGCATTTTGGAATACATAGCTGATTTCCCCTGAATAATAATCCATCCTGGATCATATATTCGGTCCATTGGCTTCTGTCCCTGAGAATTGGATTCTCAAATTCCTCATACGCTTCCTTCAAATCTGGGTCATCCCTGTACATTTATTTGAGGTTATCAAAGCCCAAAGTCTTGACTCTGAATTCTTGCATAAGAAAACATTTCCTGCTCAAAGCATCAACAACTTTGTTAGCAGTTCCAAAAATATGCTTAATTACAAAAGTAAAATTCTGCATGAATTCAACCCATTTAGCATGTTTTTGGTTCAACTTCTCCTATTGAGTCATGAATTGTAAAGCGTGATTATCACTGTACAAAACAAACTCTTTTGGAACCAAATAATGTCTCCATTTCTTTAGTGCTTGTATGACTACATAAAATTCTTTGTCATATGTTGAGTACTTGATCTTCACTTCATTCAATTTTTCACCGAATTATGTGATCAACCTGTCGTCTTGGCTCAAGACCACTCCAATTGAAAATCCACTCGCATCACACCTAACCTGGAATGTCTTGCTAAAATCCGAAAAAACCAAAATTGGTTGCTCCGTGATCTTCTTCTTCAGCAGATTGAAACTCTTCTCTGCTTCTTCTATTCAGTGAAAAGATTTGTGTCTTTTCTTCACCGTATCCATCATTGGTGCGCTAATCCTACTGAAGTTTCGGATGAATTTTCTGTAGAAACTAGCCAAACCATGGAAGATTTGAACTTCAAACACACTCTTCGGTGATGGCCAATTCTTAATCGTATTTACCTTTTCTGGATCCATCTTCAACTCATTCAGAGATAACAAAACCCAAATAAATGAGTTTTGTCCTCATAAATGATGATTTATTCACATTTATCAGCAATTTCTCTTGTTGTAATCTCCTCATCACTGTAGCTAAATGTTTTAAGTGCTCTGCTTCTGTCTTACTGAAAATTAATATATCATCAAGATACACAATGATGAATTTTCCTATGAAATTCTTCAGGACTTCATTCATCAATCTCATGAAAGTACTAGGTGCATTTGTCAAACCAAATGTCATGACAATCCATTCATACAACCCCTCATTCGTCTTGAATGCTGTCTTCCATTCATCACCTCCTCTCATCCGAATTTGATGATACCCGCTTTTCAAGTCAATTTTTGAAAAAATCTTGCTCCACTCAAGAAATCCATCAAGTCATCCATCCTTGGCAATGGAAACCTGTATCTGATGGTAATATTGTTGATTTCCCTTGAGTTTGTACACATTCTCCAGCCTCCATCTTTCTTTGGGCTGAGCATTGTTGGAACAATTCATGGACTCAAGATTTCTCTAATCAATCCTTTGTCCATTAAGTCCTGTACTTTCTTCTTAACTTCTTCATTTTCCTATGGTGTCAACTTGTACACTGCTTTGTTTGGTAAACTGGCTCTAGGTATAAGATCAATGTGATGGCTTATACTCCTGATCAGTGGCAACAAACAAGGTAGTTCATCCACTACTATATCAATGAAATCTTCCAGCAACTTCTAGATTTCCTCTAGTAAATCATCCACTCTTGTATTGGTCAAAAAAAATTTAGGCTTCCTGACCACAATAAATTATGTGTCTTCCTTCTTCTTAACCTCATTAAGAAGTTCCTTCCCACTCATGAGAAGTACAGTGTTGCTCATCTCTGTTTTCACCTCTTGGTATTTAATCGACAACAACATGTGTGTCCTACCATTCTTCTCTAGGGTGTATGTGTTCTTTCTCCCATCATGAATCACATTCCTATCATATTGCCATGGTCTAACTAGCAATAGATGACAAACATCCATGGGAATGACATCACATAATATTTCATCCTTATATCCTCCTATTTTAAATTCAACTAAACACTGTTTAGTAACATTTACTTGATGTCCTTTTTGTAGCCAAAAAACTCTGTATGGGCTTGGATGTACAACAGTCTCCAGCTCCATGTTTTCTACCATCTCTGTAGATATGAGATTTTCTGTGCTACCGCTGTCCACTATGACCTTGCATACCCTGTATTTGGTTTTGCAAGCAGTCTGAAACAAACTGTTTCTTTGGGTTGGGTTCTCTGCCTCTTTCTCTGGCATTAAGAGAACTTTCCTCATCATTAAGGATCTTCCGCCCTCAGCATCTTCTGTCTCCAAATTTCATCCTTGAGCTTCGGCAATGTGAGTTTCACCACCATATTTCTTCTTATCTAGACACTCATAGGATTTATGTCTGATCTTTCCACAGATAAAGCACTTCACTTCACCTCCTCTTCCTCTTCCTCTTCCTCTGGCTCGAGGAAAAGTATTTCTATCAGCACACTACCCTCTCTATGAGCTTCCTCCTCTCTCATGTTGAGTTTGAGGTTTCTTTCCCTTTTCTTTAGGTCTCTGAGTTCTGTCTTGGGCAATTGTTTTGCCTCTAGCTTGAATTCTACCTCGTCCTCTTTGACCTTATTTCCGAATCAGCTTCTCTTCAGATTTCAGAGCCATCTGATAAGTATATTATACAGTCCAAAGGGTCATCATGCTCATCTCATATTGAATGTCATATCGCATACCATTCATGTATTTGGAAACCTTTTCATCATCGCTTTCCAAATGAGCTACTTTGATGTTTATCTTGTAGAATTCTTCAGTGTATTCTTTCACTGACATCAGCTTCTGTCTCAAATTATGCATCCTTCGAAACAGAGTGATTTGATAATCCTTGGGTATAAATTTTGATTTCATCTTTGCAACCATTCTATCCCAGCTCTTGATTTTCTGCTTGCCCTTGCAGTGTCTGTCAACCTGCAGTTCATCCCACCATAGTGCTGCATGGCCCTTAAGTCTATTAATGGCATGTTTGAATTTCTTTTCTTCTTCGACATCCTCATAGTCTAAGTATTTATCTAGAGCTATAATCCAGTCTAGTAGCTCTTCAACATCCAGGTTTCCCTCATACATGGGAATCTCCATCTTTGCTCTGGCACCTATCCTTGCAACAACCCTGAATAGGCGTTCATCTGCAACATATTTGACTACGACTTCTTCTCCTTCGTTTCCAGCTTCATTTTCACTTTCAACTTCGCTGATATTCCCAACGTCAACTGTGTGCCTCTATGCTATCTCCATGGAATCAATCCTGGCATGTAGCTCACGCATTTCTCTTTCCACTGCTGGATCAGGCATTGGAATTGGCCTGTCTCTTCTTCTCGGTGGCATGCTGTAAAATATTCCTCTTTTCTTTGCTACAGAAAGAAATGAACTTGTTTTGGGCTCTGATACCACAATTGGCATAGACCCCCAACCCTCGGGTCAAGATCCGCTCAGGATCGTTCTAAATTCTCCTTAAGCCAAAGCGGATTCTTTGTCTCCCTGCTGAAACCTTTAACAAATCTGATCCACAGGTCCTTGTGAAAACTCTCCTTGAGAATATAACCCCAAGGGCGAGCCTTACACTTCCATACAGCCACAACCTGGTCCTTGCACAAGCGCCTTTCACAACTCGCGTGTTCGTGGGTTGAAGACCCTCGACTTTTTCTTCACCCAACGCTGATACCCGAGACACGATGGGATATGGCTCCTCCTTGTTGGTGCCCTCCACGCGTAACCATCGGCTAGGCTAAGAACTAGTCTTATTCGCAACTCACGAGTTCACGAGTTGGAAGGTTGAACCTCTGGGCCCTTCTTTATGAAACCCCGAGACGCGAAAGTCAGAGAAGGTTGAATCCTTCAGTGCTTCTCGGAACTCGCAACTTCACGACTTGAGTTGTTGAGCCTTTGTACTTCTTTCTTACGAGAACCCAAAGCACGAGAAGTCAACAGGGTGTTGACTCCCTTTTCAAATGACACATGTCCACCACCTGTCATCACTTCTTCCTCCCTCCGGGTGTCCTATCATCGCGCCACCTGTCAACCATGCGGTTCCCACCAAGCGGATGTACCACGTGTTGCACGAGCCCTCGCAACTCGCAATATCGTGACTTCTGTAGTCGAAACTGATCCCTTTCAACCTTCGAAACCCTGATACGTGATATAGCGAAGAGGTTTTGATCCGATGATTGCTCCTACTTGTTCAGATCCAACGATTGCCCCTACTTTTCGCTATTCAGGACTTCGCACAACCAAAGGATTTGGTATATCCTCTGAACTCATGATATGCGATACTCGTGAAGGTTCATATCTGACGGTCCTCCCGTGGCTTGGATATAATAGTCTGGATCTCTTCCTCCTCTTCTCGTAACTTAAAACTTCGCAACTCCAAGAGTTTGGTCTTCCACCTCCAAACTCACGAACCCCAAGTTCACAAAATGATCCAACGACCCAAACTGACCATGATCAACGGTCCTCATTGATCCTTGACACCAACGTAATGGGTTCATCCGACTCTTATCCACCCTGCAAATCCTCTGGATCCTACGGTCCTTGCAACTTCGCGAATTCTCCATTGAGAATTCTGACCGTTCGTTTCCTCCTTGACAACTTCTGCAAAATGAACTAGTGTTCTTCCATTGGAACTTAACTTCTGCAAGACATTTTCAATCTCCGTCTCCCTTTGAGTAAGTTCAAAGGTGTTGACCCTCCTGATCTTTCACTTGCAACTCAATTCTCAAAAGGACCCCTGCGCACACTCCTTGCGGCAGACTTTCAAATACTTCTAGGTATTTGATATTTTAACTCTGTGCATCCTCCACAACAATAGTCCTTTAATATTTAACCTTAGCTGGTAAATTCTAAGGTTTCAACTAGCCTATGCACACCTTGCATGACTTCTGTGCTTCACCTGCACTTCTGCTGGAATGAGAACAACGATATCCCTCTTGAGCTTTCTGAGATAAAATTCAAAACCCTTGTCAACACACACTTTGCAGATGTTTCACTGCACTCCTTACAGGAACGTCTCTCAGGATGAGAAACAATTGAAACACATTCTCTTTCTCTCTCAGGTTTCAAAAATTCAATATGAAATCATACATCACAACCTAGTCTCATAACAAATGCGTAACAGAGAGAATAAAACAACCACACGCATACCATTCACCATGTATAAATAGAAAACATCATAACCCCATGAAATCTGATTCAAAGCTCCATATATTAATTCAAAGCTCCTATACATGGATTTTTCTCTACAAATCTCTGCTACAACCTCTTATTTTGTGCTCTGCTAATGATAAAACTACTACTATGATACAAAGGCAAGGGTGTCTATATCCGTTTTTCCTCTTACTCTTCTAAACTATCTAATCTATAATTCAAATCTACCTACTTTCATTAATTGGGCTTAAATGCCTTTTTTATTGACAGATGAGAGCAAATTGCTCAAGATTTGTTTACAACAGTTGGATATAAATTCAAGTACACTTCTAGCTACTACATTAATATCCGCTTCTTAATCTTTCAAAAAAAATTCAAAACATGTAAAATGTGTGTTGCGCTCTTCCCAGCTGGCTTTCGCCTTCATGCTCGCTCGACTGGCTACTTACGATGCTCCTGCATCATTTTTCTTAGTGTTTGTGGATGACATTTTAGTGTATTCCAAGAACCAAGAGGAGCATGACGAACATCTCAGAATGGTGTTACAAGTGTTAAGAGAACACCAATTATACACTAAGCTCAACAAGTGTGATTTCTTCCAAGGAGAAATCCAATATTTAGGCATATAATATCAGTCGAAAGAGTGGTAGTGAATCCCAAAAAGATCAGGGCAATCATGGATTGGCCAACCCCTAGAAATGTGACAGAAACAAGATCCTTTATGGGATTGGTTGGTTGTTACAGAAGGTTCATAAAGGGATTTTCCAATATTGGTAATCCCATTACATCATTGCAAATAAAAGGGAATAAATTTGTATGGTCATGAGAATGTGAATATAGCTTCCAAAAACTGAAGCATCTATTAACTAACACCCCTCTTCTAAGGATTGCAGACCCAAAAAAGGATTTATGGGTTTGCAAATATGCTTGCAAGGAAGGACTCCATGGATTTCTCATGCAATAAGGGAAAGTGATTTTATATGAATCATGAAAGCTAAATGAGCATGATAAAAAGTATGTTACCCATTAGCTGAAATTAGCAGAAATCATGCATGCATTGAAGATGTGGAGGAACTAATTTCTCGAGTGAATATTTATCCTCATGAAAGACGACTGTGGTCTAAAGTACCTATTCGACAAGCCGAGGTTGAATGCTAGACAAGACATGTGGATGGTGTTGATTAGTGAGTTTGGTTTTGAAATCAAACACATTAAAGGGAAGTAGAATATAGTGGAAGATGCACTTATCTGAAGTGTACAAGCTATACACTTAGCAAAAAAAAGTGTAAGAGAGTCTGACATTCAACAGAGGATTAAGATCCTCTTGTAGGAAGATGAGTTCTTCAATCAAGTGAAGGAAGGGTTACGATAGGAACCTAGGGAAAAGAGGTATGAAGGATATCAGTTTGGGTTTGATAGTCTATTATTGTATAAAAAAAGGATGTATGTGCCTAATTCGACATATTTGAGGCACTTAATTATGGACTAGTTCCATACAAGACCATATGTAGGTCACCATGGTTACCAAAAAATGGTGACAACATTTAGATAACTATATTATTGGCCTGGAATGAAGTATTATGTTGCTCAATACATTGCAAAATGTTTAGAGTGCCAACATGTGAAAGTTGAGCACATACATCCTACTGGGTTATTACAACCCTTGCATATTCTAGAGTGAAAATGGGAAATAATTTCCATGGATTGTATTACATAATTTCCAAAGAAAATCAAGCAGTATGATGCGATCATGGTTGTAGTGTATAAGTTGAGAAAGGCATCCCACTTCATCCCCATAAAATATACTTTTAAATCCATAGACATTGTTAATGTTTTTATCAAATAAATTTTTATATTGCATGGTATGCCTAAAACCATAATCACAGACAAAGATGCTAAGTTCACCTCAAATTTCTGGAAAATCTTGTTTGCAGACTTGGAAACGTAGTTGGAATTTAACATGACTAACCATCCTCAAACCAGATGGTCATACTGAGAGGGTGAATACAGTGTTAGAAGACATGTTGAGGATGCATATTATGAATCATACCAAGTAGTGGGAAGAGTATCTACTCCTAGTAGAGTTTGCATACAATAATGGTTACCAAGAATCATTGAAAATGAGCTGGTTTGAGGTTTTTTATAAAAGAAAGTGTAGAGTTCCAATCAGTTGGTAAAATCCAGTGGACAGAGTCACACTTAGACCAGAATTGGAAAAATAAATGTAACAGGTCATGGTTAAGATAAGCCAAAACCTGAAGGTTTCCCAAGACAAACAAAAGAGATATGTTGATAGAAATAGAACTCACAGAGAGTTGAAAGTAGGAAACTAAAAATACTTTCCTTGAGAATGGGAGTGTGTGCTAAGTTAGGAGCCCAATATTGTGGACCATTTGAAGTCCTAGAGAGAATAGGACCAGTAGCATACATACTTGCATTACCACCTATTGTTAGAGCTCATAATGTGTTCCATGTATCTTTATTAAAGAAGTATGTAAGTGAACCTAATCATGTAATTGATTGGACTGTGATATAGGTGGAACCAGAAGGAAAATTCCAGCCTGAACCCCAATTCATCCTAGACATGAAAGAAACAATCCTTTGGAACTAAGGCATCGTGCAGGTCAAGGTGCAATGGAAGTGCTTTGGAGAAGATGAAGCTATATGGGAGAACAAGTAAATTTGAATCCAAAATCCGATGGCATCCTTTGACACCACCCAAAAAATTTGCATCATCGTTAGATTTTACCTTTAGAAATTGTAATTTTGTTGGGTTTTTTTCGAATTGGCCTTAACATCATTGGATAGTCGATGACCATGGAGAAGGCACCGGATATCCGAATTCCATGAAATATCATCATACTGTTTCCCTTTGACCTGGACTTAGTCAACCTCTCCTTGCATTTATTATAGTAACTTTCAATAGTGAACATCCGTCGGAAATTAGATGCCTATTTATTTATAAAAAGTTGGAATGCTAGAAACATTCCAACATCTTTTCTATACTAGCGATGACTTGCGGAGGTTACAAGGAATTTTTT
Organism: Picea engelmannii; assembly: GCA_009831015.1. Classification (NCBI taxonomy): domain Eukaryota; kingdom Viridiplantae; phylum Streptophyta; class Pinopsida; order Pinales; family Pinaceae; genus Picea; species Picea engelmannii. The sequence goes on along the minus strand of ML787387.1, from coordinate 252,578 downwards.
TCCTGTGGAAAACCAAAATTATTTTATATTTTACTATCATTACAAATATTTGAAGTGTGGAGCTTAATTTTTAAGATCAATAATGGTCACTCAAGCTTGGTAAAAGAAAATGTCACAAAACAATATTGTTGATCCTCAAGAACAAAATCAACAATTACTTGCTAGATTGTGGGATGGAGTGAAAATAAAGGGTGATGGGAAATGTTATTTTCCTTGTAGTCAATGAAGGGGATTTAATAGGAGAAGATTAAAGATCTCAACAACTAAAATACATTGTAGGGAACATGGACACGTTGAGGGGGGGAATGAATGTCATCCATTGGTAAGTTGTTCATTATATATGTTTTTATATTGTTCGTTTTTGTAAATGTATGTATCATTTTTATATTTGTTATATATACACTAATATATTTTGATGGTTTGTAATTATAAAGGAAAGGCCTCCTAGGGCATATCTGCACATGGAGAATGTGGTTGCAGAACAAGCGTCAGAGGAACATGGAGATGCAAATACTAAAGATCAAGTTAATGATCATATGGAAGACGATGATCATGCTAATAATATATTTGAGGATGATGGTACAAATACATTGATCCATGATACATTTAATGTTAGAATGGATCACGATGATGATCATGAAAATGATGACTTTGATGATGTTCATGATTTACCTCTACTTGAGAAGGCATACTGACCCCTTTATGAAGGCTCCAACATAACTCTTCTCTCTGTTGTATTGTTGATAATGAACTTGAAGGTTATAATTTTTTTTTCAAACACATCGATCAAACATATGTTAAGGTATGTAATATATTTCATTGATCACACACACACACACACACACACACACGATCATGATAAATATTATCTTTGTTCCTCTAAAATTTTTATTGTTAGTTCATTAGTAAAATTAATATGGATGAAATACTTGTCATTAATATTCTTGATATTATATTAACCATTTTATTTTTATTTTTATTTGTTGTACTGGTTTGATAGCTGAATATTTGTTACCACCCTCAAATATTTTACCTTGCACATATCGAGACTTATCTTCCATCATGAAAGATATTGGAATGGAGTATCAAGCAATTGATGCATATCCCAATGATCATATTATATATTATAAACAGTTTGAATTTGAAACAGAATGCCCCAAATGTCATATCAGTAGATATCGAATAGATCAAGTAAAACAAAAGGTGCCTCTCAAGGTTCTTCGTTATATTCCCATTATTCCATGCTTGCAACGACTGTTTAGATGGAAAAAATTAGCAAAATTGATGGATTACCATGCACAAAATATAAGTGAAGATGACATTCTTTGAATGTGTGTAGATGGTTATGCATTTAGAGACATGGAGGAAAAATGGACAAACTTTAAATAAGAACCTCGTAATGTTATGCTTTCTTTGGCAACAAATGGTATCAATCCATTTGTAGAGATGAGATCAATTTACTCTACCGTGTGGCCTGTTTTGTTATCAACAATAACATTCCTCCATGAATGTCAATAAAGAGGGAGCATATAATGTTGGAAATGATTGTTCTAGGTATTTGTTTACAACAATGTTTTTTAAATGCAGTAGTATCTCATTTGTCGTATTTTTTGCAAAATGTCATATATTTATTTTCATTTACTCATATATATTATTTATGTATGTAAAATGGTTGTAATAATTATGTACTGTATATGTTCAAATCAATTAGGTAAGTACCAAGTTAAATATATGAATATATATATTGAGCCTCTTATTAACGAGATACTAAAGCTATGGAATGGCATCACCATGTATGATGTCTCTAGACCAATAAGACAAAGGCAATTTCAATTCCATGCAATGTTTGCATGGACAATTCATGATGCTCCAGGGATAACACATTTTTGCGGTATGAAATTATAATATGCACTTTAATAGTATTTAATTTTATGAAGTTGATATATTAATCATGCATATTTTAAAAATAATTTATTATAATCGACATACTTAATCCATCTTTTGCAGGTCTTCAAACAAAGGGAAAATTTGCATGTCCAGTTTGTGGTCCTAAGATGAAATCTCGTTGATCAAAAAGTTTAGGAAAGGAGGTGTTTGATGAGTATATGCACTTCCTCTCTAAGAATCATAGGTATTGAACTACTAAAAAACATCTTTTCAATGGGAAAGAAGAGACCACATTAAAACCACAAAGAATGACACCTCACCTATGGAAGTTGCAATATAATAGAAATTGTCAAGGTGCAGATCAAATTTTCTATCTATGATCATCATATATGGATGTTTTTTTAATTTATTTTTTTTATAATGTGTTTTGATAATTTATTGTAATTGACAACGATTTTTGTAATTTCTTTAACTATGATTCATGATTGTTATGATCATGAAGGTGTTAATGGGCTTCCACGAGGAATGAAAAGTTATCCCAAACAATTTAGTAGGTTTCCCTACTATGAACACCTACAAATTGTTCATTTTTTTGATACAATGCATATCAGAAAGAATGTAGCTGAAACATTATGGCGAATATTGGATGGAAGGAGTGACAAAGAAAAAATTGTCAAAATTTCCAGTGACATTCAAGAAGCCAATCATGCAATGAAATATGTCATTGAATTAAATAACAATGGATACCAAATTAATATAATCTCTCTTCCATGGTTATTGACGGAGAAAGCAATGTTGTAAAAGAAGTCATACAAAAAAATTAAATTTCCCACATGATTTTGTTCGAACATAAAGAATATCTTAAAAAATAAAGGTGATTTTTCTTTTCTTTTTTTTTTTTTTTT
>ML787387.1:235602-249638 GCA_009831015.1 Picea engelmannii | reverse complement strand
CTATATTTGTATACCACATGTTGTTTATGTACTTTTTTGTGTGCTTTTGGAAAAAATAATGAAACAATTTTATTGTTACAATATGTTCTACCTCTATCTCTCCCAGACAACTCTGAAAACAATGCCAAATAAGTTAGATATGATCTTGGAAAATACATGAGGTAATTAGTGATATTTTTCAAGTATAAAGTGTTTGTCTAATTCATTGTAGAACTTATATTTGACATTTGTTTTAGTAATTGTACTTATGTACTATATTGTTTATTTTCGTTAAATCTCGTGATTTGTTTGCATCACTTGTAGATGGTTATCATCTAAAGGAATCCATAAAGAATATATAAAGTATTGGAAAAGAGAAATTCCTCATCTAATGTGTGAAATGTAAAAGTTTCTACCTTCGTCATTTTTCAATGCGCAAGAACACTACCTCACATGCCAATTTGAGGAGATTGAATTGTGTGGACCTATACACACAAGGTCAATGTGGATGGTTGAGAGGCACTTGAAATTTTTGAAGGATTTGGTTAGAAGGAGAGCACGTCCTTAGGGTTCTATGGTGGAGGGATATATGGTATACCATACCATGGTGTATATTACTAAATATCTTCCAGGGTTAGCGTTTATTAAGATTGTTTTAGATCGGTGCATTGGTGATCCAAATTCCATTAACAAATTTGAAGGGGAAATGTAGATCGAGGAAGGTGAAAGGTAATTATTAGATGGTGTAGATAAATTATTTAATACATTTGACTGTTGGTTTTTATGTATATTTCGTACTTAATTATTTCATTTTTAATCTTCAATATGCATCAATTATAAAGGTAAATCATGTTAAGTAATTATACATTTGTGAAATATTGTAATTTTATTCTCATGCAGTTGGTTGAGAGTGGGATGTAGTGCATTTATACATCGCAAACAATCTTGATTGGATGAAGGTATGGATTGAACGATGTAAACAATCTGGTCAAGGATTATCATGGGAAGGTGTGGCTTCATTGGTTAAAGCAACACATCGCAATGGAGATACCAATATTAGACAAAGGGAAATCGATTTAGCATATGGTTTAAAAGATAAATAGGAAAGCATATTCATAAGCCATACTATTTGAATATTTTAAATTATATTGATGTACAAGTTGAATTTTTTTTTTCTTTGCATACTTTCCAAATATAAAATATTTACTTAATTATCAATTGATGTTGTCATTTTTACATTTTTGGTGTATCACAGGTAAAACACCATAAGACTATGTGGTGCAACGGTTGTAAATTTTAGATAAAAAAGTTGGACAAAATGAAGAAAACATATGATTATGAGATAACTGCAGTCTTTGAGTTGATGAATGTTTCCTCTAGAAGTGATAGACATCTAGAATTGTCAGAAAATTGATATTATGGGTATTTGGAAGATATTATTGAGTGTCACTTTAAATCCTTAAAATTAGTTATATTCATTGTCAAATGGTATAGGCTACGATTGAATCAACGTGATCTTGATAGAACTGTTATTTAACATACTAATGGATTTACCATGGCTAATGCAAGGTCTCTTGAGCCAAGAGCAGATCCCTATGTTCTTCCAAGTCAATGTGAACATGTATTTTACTCAGAGGTTCTAGGTAGAGGGGGTTGGTCATTTGTTATTAGACATGATCCAAGAGGAAGGCCAATAAATTATAATGTAGAGGAAGATCAAGAGGGTATGGAAGAAGAAGATGATGTAGAGGATCAACATGAGTTAGATGATCATGTTCCTTAATTATGACAAAAAACACATTCATTTATTTTCTAGTACATTAATGTTGTTGAGTTTTGGGTAATTGAGAGTGACATGGGGGAGGGGGGACATATGAGCTTCCAAGTTCACATGGTTGGCCCCATTCAATAGAGAATATTAAATAATTCTCGAAACTAAAAGAAGCTCGACAAGGTTAATGCAAAACTATTCTTATTTCACCTAGTTTGTTATTATATAATATTTAATAACTCAAAAATAAGGCACGCTTTCTCATGTACTTGAAACCAACACATATAAGTCATAACATGTGAATGGGGCCGATGCTATTTATTTTTCAATTTGTTCTTGTATGGACTGAAATTTCACATGGATAAACTAGACACATGTAATGACAGTATGGGAGGGTTTCTAGACTCAAACATGACTCCCAAAAATAATTTCACAATCAAACAACAAGCTTATAGAATAATTAATGTGAAGGGAGACAAGGTAAATTTTTTGGGTGGCATCGCCTGTTCATGTACTTGAAACCAATGCATATAAATCATGACATGTGATTGGGGCCAATGTTGATTTTTTTTCAATTTGTTCTTGTATGGACTGAAATTTGACAGGGTTAGACTAGACACATGCATTGACAGTATGTGAGGGTTTCTGGAATCAAACATGACTCACACAAACAATTTGACAATCAAACAACAAGCCTATAGAATGATTAATTTGAATGGGGCCAATGTTGATTTTGTTTTCAATTTGTGCTTGTATGGACTGAAATTTCATGAAATGTTAGGAAAACACACATGCATTGATGATATGGGAGGGTTTCTAGACTCAAACATTACTCAAAAAAATAATTAAACAATCAAATATTCTTTGGTTATTCTATCAAAACCAAAAAATAAGGTGTGCCTTCTCATGTGCTTGACCCTGCTTATAAGTGACATGTGAATGGGGCCAACATTGAAAGTTTTTCAATTTGTTCTTGTATGGACTAATATTTTACATGGTTATACTAGACGCCTACAATGACAATATGGGAGGGTTTCCAGACTCAAACATGACTCACACAAACAATTTCACAATCAATCAAAAATCCTATAGAATAATTAATGTGAAGGGAGAGAAGGCCAACTTTTTGGGTGACATGGCTTGCTCATCATGTACTTGAAACTTGCACATATATATCATGACATGTAAATGGGGACAACATTGAAAATTTTCCAATTTGTGCTTGTATGTATTAAAATTTGACATGGTTAGACTAGACGCATGCATTGATGGTATGGGAGGGTTTCTGGAGTCAAATATGACCACTCACACAAACAATTCGACAATATAAAAACAAGCCTATAAAATAATTAATGTGAATGGGGCCAAAGAATATATTAATTATATTAATTACAAAAAATAAAAAAAAACATAAAAAAAATAAAAACAAAACAAAACATATAAATCATATAACAAAACACTAAAACCAAACTCGCGCCCATTCCCAAACTAATAGAGCACTAGAAAAACCATTGCACCTATTCCCAAGACTAGTAAAGCATAAAAACTCGGTTGTGAGCATAGAAAATCCCCTTGATAGTGACAAAGAGAGTCAAAGGAGGTCCTATCCAGTGAATTTGGATAGTGACAGAGGCAGAGGATCCCTATCCGTCCAAACCCATCAACGATCATGGAGTGGAGATATCAGGGGTTGACATCATGCCACCAAAATTAGTAATTTATTAATTTTTGATTTTTCTTGGTTTGATCATGTGAGAACATTTCTCCTAAACTATTATTTTTAACCTCTCCCAATTGATCCTCACCAATGTGGTCTCTGAGAGAGATTTCAATAGATAGAGAGAGCTCAATCGACATGAACCTGATCAATAGGGCCTTTAGGTAGGCACTCTGTTAGGACCACCCTTTAGGTTCTCAACTGATATGACCTACACTCCATAAGAAAGGGAGATGGCTTGCAAGGGTATCTTCTAAATATTTGGAAGGGTCTCTTCTTCACCCCATTCAGGACAATCGATATGCCAGACACTGAGAAATACTTCTCCATATTGCCAAAACCCTCGTACAAAGTATATATAACTTTCCCATTGGTCTACTGAGTAGAATCTGTAGTATCCAACTCAAAGAGCCCATTCACAGTGCCCATGATAACCACAATGGATCCAAACTTCTCCACTTTATCATCACCATCAATGACAACATCATGACCTTGTCGTTTCTCTTTTTTGTGCTTAATAAGTTTCTTCCCACTTTGCATAAGGCAATCAAACACATTATGCCTCACTCTGTTGACCAAAATCTTATCAGGAGACTTAGACAAAACATAATAAAGGGGCTTAAATACCAGACCAAAATTATCTATCCCAAGTGGTAGAAAATAAACAAGTTCATTGAGATAAACATCCAAAAAGTGAACATCAACGCTCTTTGCAGGGTACTTATCTTGGGCCAAAAGGCTTTCGTCCCTCAAATTCACCATGAACCCTTTTGTTAACTCAGAGCCCCACCCATAGTCATCTAGAAGGAGAAAAACATGATGAATAAATCGACTGAGCATGAGATAGAAATTGTCTAAGCGTAGATCCAATACTTTGATACTATCATTTTATTCTTAAATAGATAATAGATGGATTGATCATATTCGACAGTATAAAAACCAATATCATTACAATAACACCTTGAATTTCTCCTTAATTACAACAAAATTCCTTGCATTCATTGTTCACTTGACATTGTCAAAACTCTTCTTTATTCTTGGGATCCAACAATGCATAAACACACTTATTGTTCCTAAATCAAGGCACATACTCCAAGTCATCATTTGATATGATAATAAAATTTTACCCATGATTTCTAGGATCTTCCCACATGTTCAAGAATTTTATTGAAATTTCTACCATGTCCCATAGCCATTTATAGTGTTTTATTCCACGTTGGAAACATTATTACAATAAATCATCATTCCATTAGGTTCATGCTTGAACAAATCAAACCATGCACCATTTTCCCAAATTTTCTCATTGTTTGGGTGAGTTTTAAATGTGACAATGCATGTCATCCCTACCATTAATGCATGTCATATTGACATATTCACCTCATGATAACCTTTCATTAGATTCCATGCCTTAATACTTTCCAATGAGCCCTCTTTTGTGCAATTTGGTCCACTATAGCCAAAGATAGGCCATTAGAAAATAGAACTACAACAACCATCAATGACTAGAATGAGGGTCGAACTTTATGCAACTTTATGCAACTCGACTTTTACAACTTGACCTTTTACAACTTGAGTTTAACAACTCATTCAACTTGACTCTTGTACATGATAATTCAAATTTCTTCATGGTGGATAGTGTTACATGTGCCAACACACTAGATCAATACATTTACATCATTTGCAATATCAGGAAGATTGTTTGTTTCTAGCTCATAGGAATTTTATGTTCAACCTAACTTTTTCTTGAGACTTGACTTGAGACTTCAGTTACAACTTGCCCTTGACTTGGAAATGCATGCAAACTAACTTTGCATGCACATGACATGCAATCAACATGCATCTATGCAACTTTATGAAACTTTATGCAACTATGCAACTTATGCAACTTTATGCAACTTTATGCAACTATGCAACTTATGCAACTTTATGCAACTATGTGCAACTATGCAACTTTATGCAACTATGCAACTTATGCAACTTTATGCAACTTATGCAACTTGTTGGGGAGAGGTGTTCCACCCATACACATGACCCTTTCCTTTGTTAATATGTCTTCCTAAAACATTCATGAATTGATCCAACACTAGCTTAAATACCTCAACGATGATTATTGATGCTCTCCACATGACTAAGGTATCATCAACAAAATGCGAACAATTTATTTCTTTAAATTAACCGATCTCTAAAATAATCCTTAAATTGCTAATGCTTCTTCAACATCATCCATAAAGCATATTTCATGGCCATGTACCTCCACAAAGTTCTTAAATACTTTTCCCAAATGGATCCCATTATTTCAACTTTTGAATAAGCAAGCCAATCCTTCTAAACGTTTTTTTTACCAATGCCATCTACCATAGTCCCTTTTGTTTTTCTTGTTGGAAGTTGAATAGCCCATGATTGTTAAAATGAATTTATTGTTTCCATATATCCTCACAACAAGAAAAAACAAAAAAAACCAAATTCCCTCGATGATCTATGATCAAGGGTTACATATAATACTTCCTTGCTTAATTGTGGTACATAGATCTATGTATATACATAAATCAAATCTTGCAGTCACAATATGATCAATGAAGAAAGCTATAATAGAGAGTAAGATGCTTGAAAGGATGATGGATGGGTGGGTGTATAAAAAGGTATGTAAGTAGTGAATTTTGGTTACACACCGAGGAGAAAGATGAGATGAGGTATTCATGGGAGAGTGAGAGGATTTCTTGATGAATCATATTTCCGAATCAAGAGATTGTTGTCACCTTCTACAAATTTTTGTTAACTATTTCTCTCATTCAATGGAGTAGTGTAGGTACAACCAAACATGCATTTGTTAGATCTTTCCTCCTTGAGTGAGGGAATTTCAGGAATACTAGGGGATAGTGAGGCATCTAGTAGGCCCAAAAGAGGGAGATCAACTAGATGTCAAAATATTAGAAGAAAATTCCATAAACGAATGGATTTTTTTCTTGCAGAAGAGGGGTGATGTTCTTATGATGATGAGACCATAGGAGACATAGAGGTTCCCTTGAGGTAAAATCATCTAGTGAAACAATGGGTACCCAAGGATCTTCCTTGTCTAAACACATATTTTTGTGTGAACGAGAGGATATTTCAGATTGGACCATCGTCATTACATGGTTTTGGGTTGTTTGTCATGGATGGCATAAAGGTGGGTTACAAAAGATGTGCTGAATTGATGGAGTATGTCGGTCCTTGATACAATTACAAAGATTGGATGTGGCTTGTCCAATATACATGCAATATGCACATATATGGAGTGTGTGCAAATTATTTACAGCTAAAAGACAATAATCAAAATAAAGGATTGAGTATGTACATTGATATAAGGACAAAAGCATCAGGGAATATTACAGGGTTTTATAAATAGCGCACAACCTAGGTCTACAAATAAACAACCCATTTGCGTATTTGAGGGGCATGAAGGAAACTGTGTTTTCGTGTGTGCCATAAAATCAATAGGTGCAGGGGAAGAGGTGCTAATCAATTACAAATTGAATCGAATAGATACAAACATTGTTACTATGGGAGTGGTAAATATAACGTTTCACCAAAACTATAATTAATGAATCTAATAACTTATGTTTTTGTTAATTAATGTTTTTTGTTAATGTTTCATTTCGATATAAGAAATATAAGAAATATGTTTCATTAAATGACACCATCATCTAGGCAGCAAGTATACCTCATTTTTAATTATGATTTTTCAAGAGTCTATTGGTTTCATTTCAATATTAATGGTTTCAATATTTTTGTTACAGGTTGTTGATCGGGGCAAGTTCCCGATGGACGAGATGATGCCATCATCGGGGAAACATGTATGCCCCATTGTAAATTGTACAAATTAAATATAAGCAATGTGTTTTTTAATTATTTTTTTTCGAGAGTCTATTGGTTTCATTTAGATATTAATGTTTTCAATATTTTTGTTGCAGGCTGTTCTTGACTAGAGAAAGTCCTCGATAGATCAGAGGACACCTTCCTCGGCCCAACCAGTATAACCCATAGTAATTGTACACATTAAATATGTTGTATAATTACATTTTTTGATGAGTCTATTGGTTTCATATATTTCTATATTGGTTTTTTTTCGATATTAATGTTTTCTATGTTTATTTCATAGGACATGTATCCATTAATAGAGAAATCCATAGAAATGGATGTGGATGAGCTAATGTATGATGATGAGATCACATAATCTCTTAACCTCTTTTAGGTGTTAAAGAAATTTGTAAAAAAATAAATGAGGAAATCCTTCGTTTGGTATGCATTCAGCCACACATGCAGGAGATTAGAGAAAATATTGATCATTTGATGATGAGAGCTTAGTCGTTGAATGTAAGTTGCAGGATATTTAATTAGAAGATAAATTCATTTATGGTTTTATATTTTATATTCGTATATGTCATGAACTAACATATGGTTTTCTTTTACAAGAGTATTTGCGTCCACATAATCCTAGTGAGGAGCATGCTGCTAATATTGATGCTACTAATGATCCTTCTCATCATGTGCATCTAACCTCACGTGCATCGGAAAATATGCCATTTTTTTTGAATGAACAGTCGAAAACACATAGCAAGACACCCTAGAGGGAATATGTTGGTTCACCCTCTACTGCTCTACGCATGACAAATAATGCAAAACATGGTCAAAGGGGTCGATGCATCATAGAGTAGTATTGATATTGCTCAAGCAACATTTACTGGAACTTCCCGTGTTATTAGAAAGAGAACAATAAAGACCACATTTTTGGTGGATGAAAATCTCATTCCCATAAAGATAGAGAAGATCCTAGGTATTACAAAAATGTTTTAGCTTTTATATATAATCTTATTGAAATTTACTCATAGATCATTCTTTTTAAACTAATGATGACATGATCGTTTTGTAGGAAATATTTTTTTTCTTAAACATATAAATGATTGGTGACTAGAGATATTTGGTCCCACCATCCGCACAGGGTGGGATAAACAAAGAAAACATTTAAAAGATGATCTAATTAATCACTTGATTGTGTTGTTCGGTGTTGAGACCTTCAACCGAGTGGAGGTCCTCAAGAAATTCGACCAACATATGAATATTGTGAGGGACCAATATAGGGTTCATCTAGAAATGAACCCTAGGTATGAGCACCCTCCAATGATTCCAGTAAGCGAATGGAAAACCCTGCTGGATGATGGAAGGGAGAGGGATTTAAGAAAACATGGAAAGATACCACCAAGAGAAGGAAGGTATGCAATACTTTGAACAATGTAATTATATGTTTATTACTCTTTATTTTTAGATGAAATTTTCAACATTTAACGTATTTCAAACTTTTCATAGGCTGCCAAAAAAGAAGAAGGAAACAAAGGTCAAACTAGAAAATCATGGCCAACACAAGCTTGGGCCTAGTGGTTATTCGAATCTAGTGGCATGAATTGTAAGTATCAGTAACTCAAATATTGTATCCAAATAATAAATTTCATATAAATTTGTTTTTATTTCACCATAAAAGATAAATTGACGATCTTATGAAAAATTGCAAGCCGATCAATTTAACAAAGTGCCAACAGAGGATGACTTGATTCTTGGCTTCCAACACAACTTTGCAGCTATTGTTGAATGTCAAAAAAACTTGGGTGTTGGGACAACACATTATTCCAGTGATCCACCCTATGCGTAGGTAAATAAAATCAACAAAGTTTATTTAATATTGATTACTTGTGCAGTCTATTCATTATTAATTTTGGCCATAAAATATTGATCCTCTTTGTTTTAAGTAGGAAAGCCACAATACACATAATTCCCAGGATGGAGAATGACCAGACAATGAAGGTAATGCTGTACAAGATGATCATGCATAGGGTCATCTTGTACAAGATGATCATGTAGAGGGTCATCTTATACAAGATGATCAAGAAACTAGACAAGGAGATGAATTACATGATGTGGCCTTGTCGGGTAAAGAGAACCACTCTAATGTTGTTTTTAATAATGCAATACTTGTAATTATATAAAAAAAAAACATATCAATAACATTTATTCATTATTGCAGTAGATCCTGGAACCTTACTACAACATATTCCACATCGTGAGTACATGACCTGAAAAACAATAAGACAAGCTGCAAAGGCGACCAAAAGAACTGATAAAGATGTTGTAGAAGATGATCAATTCATTTCTGAATTTGTGAAAAGAAAATATCCAAAAAAAACTGATTGTAATAACAATATGACATATTATTTTTGATAATATAAAGTATTGTAATGAAATAGTTTTTTCCTACGAATGAATGAATAAATTAATGAATGTTATAAGTACTTAATGAATGAATGTTGAATGTTTCTTTATGACGAAAAACACATATTTTCACATAAATTAATTTATTTTCAAGTACATGCATTGGGTATGGGGAATTAAGAGTGATGTGAGGGGGGGGGGAGGGCCATATGATCTTCCGCCTTCACGTGGTTGGATTTTTTCAATAGAGAATATTAAACTATTCTCTAAACAAAGAGAAGCTCGATAAGGTAATGCTCTTTATTTTTATGTATTATATATTCGTGTAAATTTTGAAATGCATGTCTATTTCTTAAATTCTTTATCATAAATTTAACATTTCATGGTTCCTTAATTTCTATAGGAATTCACACTAGGAATTGCAACTAATCACTAGGATATCTAGAGAGGCTTCATCAATTGTACAAAAAGGTACATAACTAATACTCATGAATCTGTCCTTTTATATGTTGTTTTATTTATTTACCTTTCATGTAGATTGTAGTGCTTTACTTCATTTATTACATGTAGTTTATTTCATTCATTCATGATTGTATGCATATTTACCCTAACAAACGTAATTCTCACTTTAACCTACCAACCCCTACCTTACCTTTCTCTCACCTTTCAACCCCAACTTGACGTAACCTATCCTGATCATCTTACATACCCTATCTTTTCTTACCCTACCAACTCAAACTAACCTAGCCTACCCTTAGTCTAACTAAACCTAAATTAAATGTGTATTATATTGTACCCCATGGGAACCATTGATGGTGTGTACCATTTCATGCCAATAGGGAAGCTTACATGTAACCAATATTGTTGGCATATTTTTTGTTTTGAAACCCATTTTTAACCTCAAAATTCCTCTAATGTAAGTGATTCAAAGAAATGACACTTTGCTTACAGATTAGGGAACCTTTTTCACTTTACATCCTTTAATGATAAAAATAATTTGGCACCTTGGAGTGGTGAATCATTCATAAAGCAGGGCCAAAAGAGTTGTTGGCCCTAAACTTTTGTGCTACTTCATAAGGGGCTATGGAATTATCTTCTCAATAAAACTCGATAAGTTGGATACAAAGAAAACTAAAGATCTCATGTCACAAGTGGATATGGAGTTATCTTCTCAATAACACTTGATAGGTTAGATTCAAAGAAAACTAAAGATCTCATGTACATACATTTGAATCTCCACTTTATCTCCATAAGGTAAGAAGAGTATCATTTAGGTTTCGAGAATGTTAATGATGCAAAGGTAGTTTCACATTCATTTGTCTACACCAATGTTTTAAACCTATAAATCTCATAATCACCTTTACTTGTTTCTTTAATCTAGAATTTTCATTGTCAACTCCTTAAAACTTCTACTTCAAAATCAATTAAGAAGAATCAGCTAAGTGTACAATATTCTCAAAGGTATTGGAAATTAAAAAAAATTGTGATCCATTATCCCCTTAATTTATATCATCCACAATTTCTTGGCCACTATAACTAATGTTCTTAACATATTAAGAGTACTTGTATTATCATCCAACTCCCCAAGGATTTCATGATGCCATAGAAGTTGCTACATGGACAATTTAAATTTCTTTCTCTTGGAACTTTAAGCTGATGTAGAAGCATTTACAACAATGGAATTACCTTATACTCTTGGTGCTACACACTTTAGAAACCCCATATACATAACCAATTACCATATCTCCATAGTGAAATTTGGATTGGTTGGGGAGGATAGGGCATCTACCAAATTAGTGAATTTAGAAGTGAAATTTTTGATAAATGTCAAAAGCCTACTATTTACAAGCTTATCCACTATAAAGGTGGATTAGTTGATGTATCATTTAAGGTGTCGATTGTTAGTAGGTAGTGGGTATTGGTCTCCTTGAAAGCTTTGGAGGAAATAATTTCCCTTTCCAATCTTCTCAACAATATGCTATGGTCCATTACACAAAGGGTAAAATTTTGTGTGCTTCCCTTATGATTCACAAATTTTCTCCTACATTAAAATTAAACATCTAGTTTGGAAATATTTGTAGAAGAACCTTTATTAGACCAATGTTTGACTAGGTTTTGGTGGGATGCGAACTTTTATTTGTTTTTGTTTCTTTCCTCTTTGAGTTTGAGAAAGACAATGATTCTAGCTTGCATTCCAATATTTCCTTCCTTGCCTGACTCTCAGGTCTCCCTTCTTCCTTGCTAGCTTGGTGCTTGCCGCAATAAATTACCGTCGCTTTATTAGAGCTTGCCTTATTGGTGCTCCTATGCTTGATATGAGATTTGGTACATGATAATAAGAACCATTGTAATTAAATATATTATGAATTCTCTTAGTAGGATTGCTCGCATTAAGAATCTTTCTAGAAAGAGCTTATTGTATTATTTATTTTATTCCTTTATCGAATAAAATCTAATCTTATTCTCTGTCTTATACTCTATGCAATTTCTGGTGAGACTTTTTTCTTACTTGTTGAGTTGTATTCTCTCCATCACATGATTTATCGCTTAGAGAGGGATTTACTTCTATACCTGATTACTAAAACTATACATGAGTACTGAAACTCCCTTCCTTCACTCTGTTTCTTATAGTTTGCATATAGTTTCCCTTCTTCCAATAGTCTCCCTTGCTTCTCATCCTAGCTTTCTTCTTGCCTGACAACTATCACACTCCCTTAGAGATAGCCTCTCCTTCTTTTTGGAATACTACAATGAGTTACCATTTCTTAGTGATTGAAGTTATATCCAAGGACGAAAAGCATAACTCTCTTTCTTTTATCCTATATCTCCCTTTCTTAGTGCGTTATAGTAGGCTCACTCAATTGTTCCTGTGTTCCTGATATTTTCTTCCTCTGCCTTTATTGCCTTAAGGTATTCCTTGCTCTGATGCTTTAAGGATGGAATGGATTACTCGATAATCATAATTTATTTCTTGAATTAAGGAGGAGAGCTTGCTCACTTACTGAACACTACTCTCATTCTTTCTTAGATCTAGCTAATGGTTAAGGTGGAGCAAGGGTAACGTCAGTTAGTGGAGTAGAAACATCAATTCATGGCTGGCTTCTCGATCTTGTATCCTATCTACCTTTCTTTCAGGTAGTTCCTAAATAAGCAAGGAAAGTAGTGGTACCATACCCAATTCATCTGTTGGAAGAATGAAGGGAAAGGTATACAAAATGCTCCCAGATTGAGGCTATGGCTGAGTTTACACAGTCGTTCTTGTCAACCGCATCTTTTCTCATAGCATGGGTACCGATGGAAATGGTGGAGACCTCATTATTCATGCATTTAATGGAAGAGACTCTGGGAAACCATAGAGGATCATTTCTCTCAATGAAGAAGAGGGTACTTACAATGCCTTCATTTAAATATGGTTAGTAATATTTTAAACTAGAGGAATGATAAAAAGTTGGTGAATGTTCTAAAAGTGGCAAAGAATTAGAGATATGTAGTGGGACTACTCAGATCGCGAGTCTTAGATCAACAATTGATATTAATTATAGAGGTTGAAAGTGATCAGGGGTTAATTGCTAAAGTAGGTTCCGCAATGAAAACCATGGTATAGCCGTTGGGGTACGTGTCGATACAAGGTTCAGTGCAAAGTTCAAGGAGGTGTAGATGAAAACCTGATTCAGATTATTTTCGGCACAAAATGAGAGCAAAGATATAATAAAAAAATGTACAGAGATGTATCAGATATCCAAAAATATAACAAAAATATATTAGAGATATAAACATAGAGATACAATAATACAGAATTTCTATTAATGTGCGAAATGTACAGAACTGTAAAAATACAAAGTGAAAGACTCGCTAGAATGGTGGTAACTTATCTTTGAGAAGAGATGTGATGGATACTCACATTTAGAAGAATATTATTGTTACAATGAGACTCTAAAGGCCTTTTTAACATAAGTAAAATCCAAAACCCTAACCCTGAAAGATGAAAATCCAAAAGGTTTGCGGGCCCCGATGGGGGTAGTTGATACGTCAACTTCCTGAGGGTGTAATGTTTTCATACGATCTTTGTTTGGGGATCTCTGTACACCGTTGGAAAGGTCTAACTGAGAAGAACGATTTTCGACAGGCCTAGGTGAGTGCATACGAAAATCACCTAAGCCCCAAATCCTGAAAAGTTGTCGTTTAGGGCCTCAAAACGGCCTTGAAAGTTTGGAACCCAAAAAACTGCAAAGATGGAAAACTATTTTTTGATCCCATGGGATAGGTGGGTGGCCACCGATATCCACCTAGATCAATCCTCTTTCTTTAGGAATAAATGGTCTCCATTGC
>ML787387.1:181635-198663 GCA_009831015.1 Picea engelmannii | reverse complement strand
TTATTGCTCATTATTGGATAATAATTCTACATTGATATAACACTTGGATTATTTGGAGAAAAAGGATTATAATTATGCTATTACTGATTCACCCCCCCTCTCAGTAATCCAACAGAATGGGTGATATAGATATCTCTTGGGGATATGTTTAGAGTTCATGAGCATCCCAGAGTCATTGTCAGTTATCAGGACAACAAGTTTTTTAGTAGGAGTTGTTCATATTTGCAGGCACGGGTTTGAATTACAATACTAGTTTCTACCCTTCAATGGTTGGTCAGGAAAAGACAATGAACCAATGGGTTGAGAGGTATCTGCATGACTATGTGAGGTTGGGGCCACGTGTTAGAAGTTCCATAGAGTTACTACCACTAGATGAGAGGGGACATATGATATTGATTCCTGAGGATATTTTGGATTTCCAAGAGAGGAAATTGAGAAGCATATTGATCAGGGAGTACCATATCAGGTGGATTGATTGGCTATTAGGGTATGCCATGTGGGAGAGTGAGATGATTTTTCACCATCCTAGTTTGTGGTTTCTTGAGGGAATGAAATCTTGGGAAGGGAGGACTGTGATGTCCCTTTCCAAATAATCTCTCTAGGATATTGACATAATATCCTAAGTGATTCCCATAGGGTATAGTCAGAGGGAAAAGGGGATTAATTAATCATTTAATGTCATTGGGGAGGAAAAGTAACTTTTTTTAAAAGTGACATTGAGTAATTAATTAAAATGGTGTTTTTAAGTGACTCGAGTTTATAAAGTCACTTTAATTTATTAAAAGGGTAAAAAGGTCAAGAAAGGGTGAACAAGGAAAAAAAAGAGGAAAGAGGGCGCCCTCTCTCATTATGCATTGTTATTTTCTAAAAATGAATTTTGAGGAGCTGTTGTGGATTTTGTCTCTTGGGATGAAAAATCCTAGAGAAGAAGAATGTGGTGAGACCATCTACTCTAGCTGGTCAAGGATAAAATATCACTTAGATATTTTCACAATACTTCATTGTGACGAAGATATCATTTTGGCCACTGAGTTTTATCACTTTTGGCCGAGTTTTCCTTGTTAAGAGACCAAGTTTAGTTTTATTGGGTCAATTTCTAGTTGCTGGATGAAACCCTTATTGGTTGGGCCAAATCTAGTGCCAAAGAGGCCAATTTTTCTATTGGGTCAAAGTCTCTTGGCAGAGGCCAAATTATTTCTATTATAGGGCCAAGATATTTGAGCAAGGATGCCAAGTTTATTATGTGAGGTAACCACTACCTTGTTGGGCCGAGTTTCCTTCTTATGGGTCAAATTTCATTATGTGGGGTTGAGTATATTGAGTTGGGCAAGTTCCCTTTGCTGGAAGAGGGCGAATTTCCTTTGTTGAGGCATATTTTCTATGTGTGGAGGTATTTTTCCTTGCTAGAAGTTCATATTTATTTTAGTAGAGAAACTGAGTTTTAATGTGCCTTGTGGGTGTATCTCATTATCTTGGAGGAGGTCATTTGGAAACTTAGTTGTTAAGCATATACACAGGTCAACATTTTAATAAAATCAATCCATATTTTGGTATGCATTTATTGTGGAAAATCTCTATTTAATCTATGTTTCTTTTGTAATAATGTTGGCATAAAATTATATGCAAAAAAACACTCTATTTAGCTTCAAATACTAGCATTTCAATTGCAAACCACTTTGGGAAACATAACCCAACAAACCCTAAATTCAACAGGAGAAATAAGAAGGGTTACACAATGAAAATAGAACTTACATCCTAAGTGTTTAATGAAAGTCATCACCCATAAATTACACTTAATTGCTACAAAAACCAAGAAATTTTGTAACAGTAGTAGGTAGGTTCATTACATCATTGGAGCTCTTGATTTCTCCGATGTTTATGATCTTGTATTTCTAATGCATTAAGAACTCAATGAACACATCCAGTGATGGAATTTTTCAGGTTTCTCCCAATTTGAACCTCACTGTATGGAATGTTGAGACAAATAATGCATAATCCATAACAAGTTTTGACAAAATGACAAGGATCATCTATTTTTCTTGCGTATATTTGTCAACACCACATCCCTTTAGTTGAAGAAGGGAGTTGAAATTTATGAAGAAGTCATGGATATTTTAAAATCTTCTTGAATCCAATGAACTCAACTCAATCTCAAGCATGTGGCCTCTCATCTCATCTTATTTTCCAAAGATACCTTCCATAGTGGTCCAAATCTCATTTGGAGTAGCACAATAGTCAATATGAAACAATAGCTCGAGAGACATTGACATGAAAATGAGACCAAAGGCCTCATCCATGCACCTGAAGTATTTGGATTTCTTGATTTATAAAGTTTGTTCCATTTTTATAGCCATGGTTATTCAGTACAATCCTCTACCTCAGAGATGGAGTACAATTTTTAGCTTCCACTCGAAATAGTTGTGTGGCATAAAAAGATTTAAAGGGGAAACATCCATTCTTTATGATTTCTACAATCTTTTTTACCTACAAATGAGTGCATGTGCAACCTATTCCTAGCAACCTATGGGCTTTGATACCATGTGAAGTTTTGGTGAGACCTGAACAGAGAACCTAGCTATTAGAAATTCACACAAAGCTTGCAATATATATATATATATATATATATATATATATATATATATATATATATATATACAGAGAGAGAGAGAGAGAGAGAGAGAGAGAGAGAGAGAGAGAGAGAGAGAGAGAGAGTTCATACTGAATTGTATTGATTCAATGTGAGAAACAAATAATATACATGATATACTCTACATGGATGAACTAATGCACCATAGTAGTGATCTATAGAGATATAGACACTCACTGACAGAAACCGAAGTGAACTGCCATCTAGTCCTTATTAACTAACTATGCAGTCATCAATTAACTAGTGAAAAAAATTTAAGTGGGGAGAATATCATGCATTCACATGGGTATCACCTTATCTATGATGATGCCAACATAAGTGCACCTTCATCGTTGATTATCCCATTGTGAGCATGCAACACTTGGTGATAACATTGAGGTTTCCATGCATGACTAAAATTCACTAGTCTAACTGATGTACAATTGAATCATGACTGAAGAGGAGTGGTGCCTTTATTTTATGATGAAATATTCTCATATAGGAGGTATTATTATCATCTATGAATGGTGCCCTCAACTTAGTCTAGTATACTTAGGAAAAATAACTACTAGGTGGGTGTGAGTGTAATGTTCCCAATGCTTAAAATATCATAATAGAACAAAAGTACACACCATGTATAGAATGCGAGAATGGAGAACAACTCCAAGATAGATAAGTTACACAATAACTCCTTATATAATAGGAGTTATTGTGTAACTTAACCAAATACATTCATACACGACAATTCACATGTCTACGATAATGAATACATGATCTCTATGTATACCTATTCACACCTACACATGAGGCCCATTTACTATTAGGATGACCCTATTACATATATATTTACACATTACATGTAAATTTAGCTCCATATATTTCCCCCCTTGGGGTTATATCATATAAATTCAACCCTATATATTCCCCCTTTGGGTCATAACATAGTACCCTCATTCAAAAAGGTTTTTCCTCAAAGATTTGCAATTACAGGCTTCAAATGTGATGAAACCAAGTAATATGATTTTCTTAAGATCCTACTTTATTCTTTCCATTGATGATGATCAATCCATCCAAAATCAAATCTTTTCGGTCGTAATCCTTGGTATCTAGTTGTTGCATAATATTGTTTCCCTTGATTCCATGTATTGTTGTTGAAGCTTCTCCAATTTGTAGTAGATGTTGGTCTATGATAATATTTTGTTGATTAATGGTTTTGTGATTCCATATTACATGAATATTGATTATTATCACATCTTATTTCTTGATAATGTTGATATTTATCTTCTTGTATTCCTTGAAATCTTTCCTAATAATGAGGGTGTTGATATGGTTTTACATTTGATGTTTTTTCTTCATTTTGCACACCCATTTAATATATATTCTTTTCGAAGAAAATGAAATCCTCTATCCTCTTTGCTTGGTCTTTGATTATTCTATCATTAGAGATAATACCATCATATTTGGCATGCACCGCCTCTGGATGAATTTGAACTTCTTCAAGTATCTTTTGGTGACCTTTTTGAATCTTGTCTTCTTTCTCCTTTTGAAGCTACTGTTAACACCTACTTTTTCCTACATTGTTTTATTCCTTATTAATTCCTACTTTTTAATTCAAAGTTAGCATAAGTTATAGATCCTTAGCATTATTTTGTTAAAGGTTTGATAACTTATCTTAAAAAGGTTTAAAATAGTGTTAGTTTTGTGAGAAAGAGACAAAAGGAATCCTACACATGTTTAAATGATTACTTTGTGACATCACTTAGCTTCAAATCCTTTCATTTGATCCCTAAGTCATGTTAGGATCCATTCTTCACGATTATCTAAATTGTAGGCTAACTTTTCAAAGTCTATTCATCCCAAAAAAGAAAAAGGGACAAATCTAGCCGAGCGCTACATGAACTTCCACATGTCATTGGTCATGATTGTTTCAAGTACCATGGAGAATCATGGAGGTTTCGGATTGTATTGAAGATCTCATTTGTATGCAAAATAGTTAAAAGTACCATGTGTCATCTATATCATGCTAATATGAGTGGTATTTCCGACACATCAATTGTAGAAAGGGTTACATGAATATGGTTTTTCAAATAACATATTTTCAAACTGGCACATTATTCGT
The DNA here is from genome assembly GCA_009831015.1 of Picea engelmannii. Lineage (NCBI taxonomy): Eukaryota > Viridiplantae > Streptophyta > Pinopsida > Pinales > Pinaceae > Picea > Picea engelmannii. The sequence continues at coordinate 193,918 of ML787387.1, read as the reverse complement.
TACCTGTAGCAGTTGGTTGTTTTGAATTGGAACTCATACATCATAAAAATCCATAATTATCCTCATCACACAACAGACAAATCCCTGATTATCCTCATCACACAATAGACAAATCCCTGCTTTATAGCTAGGAGTCTCTCGTCACAACTGTGCTTATGGGAAAGGGTGGACATGTGAACATGAAATAACCTGAAGGGCCTGAAGTCACAGAGGCTTACAAAGATACCCAAATAATTTTTGATCGGACTGGGTGGTATATTTTCTTCACTAAGATATATGATCACCATTATTCTACAACCAGGGCATTTTTTTAGAGTTTCAATGGAAAATGGGTCTAAGTTGGAAACTTGGCCATGCAATTTATTGAAGAATCTATAACTATTGCTTGCAACCTCCCCACTCATGGAGAAATATGGTTTAAGAATAAATTGATCACATGAGGAGACATTCATCAATTTTTAAAGCCTGAACACAGAGACCCTAATTGGGCCAAGGGTATCCCCAGGTATTGGATTGTTGATGAGTGGATGGAATCATTACTCATGCTTAAGAGATTCATTACATGCGAGGGGCTTTACTCTATTGTATTCCTATTCCACCTTCAATTTCTGCTTCATCAGGCTAGAATTAAGAGAATGAATCTACCTTATTACTTCTTAAGAGACCTCAAAAAGATGTCTATGAGGGTTCAAGAAAACCCCAATACCCCTCCTCATGGAATTTTTCATCAAGGTTTGATTAAAGTTCTTGTTAAGGTTGAATTAGGGAAATTGCAGAAGACTTGGAATCATTTTTTGATCCAGTCAGGATTCAAGAGGGAAGAATATCCTCATGCTTCACAAATTCATGCAACTATTGTTGAGCTTAATCAAGAAACTCCAACTAGCACCAATCAATTAGCCACTACGAAGAAAGGTAAACAAGCAGATTGTTTAAAGGCTCCAATCGAACTTGCAAAATATACAGTCAGCCAGAAGGCAGAGACAAGGTCTTCTCACATATTAGGTGGAGGTAATCACCCTTTCCCATTTTCACAAATAACTTACTCAAAAAGGGCTAAGAGGTTAGTAGAATCTAGTGTTTTAGTAGAAGATCAACAAATTGGAAAAATAACAACAAAAATTGAAGACCCTGTACATCTTGAAGAACCTATTCCAGAGGTCACACCTCACATATCAAGTTCCTCTAAAGATGATACCTCCAGGTACAAAATTTTGGTGAGGAAACGAAGAACAAGCCCTTGAAACAAATTCAGGATGAAGGCTAAAGTGACATATAACCCTACTCTCACAGAGAAGACCATCATTTTTTATGATAATCCTATAAAACCTACGGATAAGACACCTACTAAGAAGAAAGTCCCTATAGTCAAGCTTGATAAGAGTAATTCTAAAAAAGGAGGCTCAAGCATGGATAAAAATACCCCTATAGGCATAAACAAAGCCTCTGCCAGAAAAGAGGGTAAGAGGAATGTGAAGGGCTCAAATCCAAGGATGGGATCTAAATATGATAATATTTCCAAAATTCTAACTATATCTCAGTCTAAGAAAACGAGAAGAAATAGCCTGGATTTATTAGCTAAAGCAACTTCATCTGTGCTTCATGGAAATTCGACAGTTTAAGATCCCTAAAAAACTTTGATAGAGGATGGATTATGAGATAAACCTTTTTTTTCTCATTTATAAAAGTATCACATTTCTTTTTGTGATAGTCAGCTGCAACATGGGATAACGAAGGCTTTAAGAACTGGGAAAATTAATTTTTGATAAGTCTCTACAGGAAGTTCTTGCAATCACATTCACAGTAAAAACAAAGGCACTACCGGAACACCTCTAGCAACCTATTTTGATACAAATACCACCCAGTTTTCTATTTTTACAAACAAAGGAAGGCTATAAACTATGTTGGCATCTAATGGATCAGTTGGTAAGGCTATGCACCATTTTTGGATCTATAAAATATATTGGGATGCAGATATTAATAAAGATTAGTCACTTGTTGCTAAGTTGTCAAAGGTTAGGATCAAATGGAGCATCGAAGATTGAATATATCTATGATGGATAAAGAGAATGTTGCAGTGCTATCATCCAAATGGAGTATAGATCAAGCCAATAATATTTTATGCTAGGTTGTTTCCTTGATCACATGCGATTTTTGTAAAACTGTTATTGTTTTGTATATCAGCAGTCAAAGGTAGAAATTCATTTTGATTTTTTGTAGGGATTAGTTTTGAGTTGTCCCTGATATTCAAGATCAAACTTAAGTACATGTAACTAATTCAAAACACTATATACTAAATGATGTAGAATAAGAAAGGGTTGGATCCATGTTTTCCTAAAAGACTTTATCTTATACAACTGTTTGGATCGACCTTATTTGTGTAAAGATTTCAATGGTTAATGAAGTCATTAGTTGGTGTGTATAATTATCTTTTGTTTATCATTTATAATTTTCCATATTGAATACATTATTACATTTATATGATTATGTGGTTGTATTTATGTGCTGAGAAGATTTACCTATTTCTATAGTTCAATCTTCCCCACATGTGTGTTTAAGATCCTTTAAATCTGGTTCAGGAAGGATTTATGGGTTTAAGATTTATTCTTCTACTAGTTAATTACATTAAATAATAGATTTATCTTTTATGGTTATCAGTCTTGTTGCATATATTCTTCTCCAACATATACCCTACTCTCACTTGACTCAACTAATGTTTTTGTTTACCTAATCTACTGCACATAGAGAAGAGGTCTTGAAAACTTATCCTTGAAGTCCCTTTTAAGTTTAAGAGTGTGACCCTCCCACCTCTTTACAATTATTTTTCTCTTAAACTTTTGAAATAATATGTGCTAGGCTTGTTCCTAACGTAGTCTAGGGACAAATTCTAGCACTAAAATCTTTTGGCATTGTTTCCAGGGATGAAACGATGAGATTTTCCCCGGGTAGAATGACATGATACAGATCTAGTTGTAGACGGTGAAAGTATAACTAATAACAATTGACTGCATATATTTTCACCTAGTGACTCCACATTAGACACTCTAGATATGAAGAAAAGGGGACTAGAGCCCATCCATAATCTCCTAATGTGCCTACTGTTTCATATTTTGAGAAGATCCTAAAACAATCCAAATCTCCTAAAAAATTAGGATCAGAAAAACTGTTTCTTTTACCTCCCACTAAAGAATCCACCTCGGGAAAAGAGGAATTTGTAGAACCAGAATATTTTTACACACCCTATCCTAAGAGTAGATATAAATCTAAAGAAATATTTGAATTCCCTGAAGAAACAATGTACCCTCCCTTGGAAAATATCTTAATCCTTGAAGAAGTTCAAGAAGAGAAACCCAATCTTAGCCTCCAAGTTAATATCCTTTCTTCTAAAAAACTTGTTGAAGAGATTCTCCAATTCTCTCCTAAGATTGAATTAGTGAATATTCCTAAGCTCTCATCACCTCAATCATGATAGTCCTCACATACAAATCAACCTTTAGGTGGTCAAACAATGGCTGGTGCAACACCTCCCAACCCAATGGATGCTATCAGGGTTGCCAGATATGCACCTTTGGTATTTCCAAATAATCTTCATCCTCTCCCAACTACTGATTATATGAAGTACCTTACAAGGTTTTTAAATGAAGGGGAAACAACTGCATAGGACCATTTAACTTCTTTTTATTCCTTTGCTGGCAATTTCCAAGTGGATTATGATGATGTGTGGATGAGGATTGTTGTTCAAAGCTTAGATGGAGAAGAAAGGAAATGGTTCAGGAACCTTAGAGACAAATTTATTACCACCATCACAGACCTCGATGCTAACATTTTGAGAAAGTGGGGAGACAAGAAAGATCATTTGTATTATATGACTGAATTTAGTAATGTTCGAAGAAAGAATGATGAATATGTCTCTGAATTTTCTCAGAGATTCAATTAGATGTATTAGAAAATACCAGATGATATCATACTAGTTGAAAGGTTAGAAAAGGTCACTTATGCTAATGCCTTTGATGCTGATTTTTGTTTTCTTCTTAAGAAAAGAAGATCATCCACTCTAGCTAATATGAAATATTCAGCTCTTCAAGTTGAATCCAATATTCTAGTATCTGAGCAGCTGAAGATTAGATCAGATAAGGGGAAAATTAAAGAGGAATATAAGTCTTTTGCATCAAATACTACAAATCAAAATATTTCCTTGGAGGAAATGACACGAAAGATGGAGGAAATGACATCTCAACTATCTAAACTTAGATTGGAGAAGCAGAAATGGAATGCACCTCAAGAAGGAAATTGGAACACAAATCAATATATAAGGCCTTATAACCCTCAGATCATGCAGAGGGATAAGAAGAATAATGATGATCAGAAAATTCAGAGTCCTCTGCAGAATAATTACATTGAAGAAAATCAGGAAGTTGAAGATGCCGATGAAGATCTAGATATTCATTTGTTTGGAGATGATATTGCTCTCAGTCACTTAACACAAAATGAATATGAAGATTCATTAAATTCACAGGATGGGGGAAGTCCATATACTATGATTTGTAATATAGAACAACAAGGGTATAATCTTAGGTCTAAATCTTCTACTCAGAAAGAAAAATCTTCTCCTTAGAAAGAAAAAACTGCTCCTCAAAAGGAGAGGTCCGTTGTCCTAGCAATATAGAAAAGCAACAAGAATCCTAAAAAAAGACAAGTACAACCTTCTATGAAGTTATCAGCCCCAGAATCAGACAAGTTAGTCTCTCCTTTTATCTTGGAACATGAGATCAGTAAGATCAAAATCCCTATTCCCCTGACTGAATTGGTTAAAACTAATTCTTATATGAATCATATTTTGAAATGGTTGCAACCTTATTCTGCTATAGACCCTTCTACTAATGTGCTTAATATTTAGGATGAAAAACCTACTATTTTTTTAGGGCCTATTGTAGAAGAAAGAGATGATTCCACTCCTCCTTTTTATGTCTCATTAAACATTCATGAAAAAATCCTTCATAACTTCCTATTAGATTCTGGAGCCTCTCACAATATTATGCCAAAGGTTGTCATGGAATAACTGGGATTAGAAATCACTAAATCATACCATGATCTATTTTCTTTTGATTCCAAAAAATTCAAATGTTTGGGGGTTATCAAAGACCTTGTTGTTTCATTATCTCAAATCCCAGCCAAAATTTTAGTCATGGATATAGTTGTGGTTGATATCCCTCCTAGGTTTGGTATGTTATTATCTAGATCTTGGTGTAAGAATCTTGGGGGATCTCTTCAAATGGATCTCTCTTATGCTACTATACCTGTTTTTGGAGGAGAATTTAGGAGACTTTATCGTTAAGCACAATTGGAATACATTATCAGTGATAGTGATCATTCTATAAATCATCCCATTTATGCAGTTGATGTGGACTTGGGATCTTATATTTCTCATATTGATAATGCTATCCAACAATATCTACCTTTGACAAAATCAGTTGCTGTCCCATAATCTACTAAAAATCAAAATCTTCTATGGAAATTGTACTTTGATGGAGCCTCATCTAGAGAAGGTGCAAGGGTAGGTATAATGTTGATTTCTCCTGAAAATGAAATCATCACACTATCCTACAAGCTAGAATTCGAGACTACAAATAATATTGCAGAGTATGAGGCATTGTTGTTGGGTCTTAGGGAAGCCAAAGAACTGAAAATTCAACATTTAAAAGTTCATGGAGATTCATAACTTATTGTACAACAGGTCATAAATGTGTATCAGACGAAGAATCTTTGGTTGAAAGACTACATAAATGAGGTATGAGACGTTTTTGAATCTTTTTTTCTATATTTTAATATTGTATATATCCATAGAAATCAGAATGAGAAGGCTGACTCACTGGTTGTGGCAACAAGCACCTGCAAAGCCCCTTTACCCCCAAAACTGAAATATGAAATAAAGGTCAGATACAAGCCTTCTATTCCAGACAATGTCAAGTATTGGAGAGTGTTTGAAGAGGATTTTGAAATCAAGAGATTCATTGAATATATTGATGATTTATCTTCCATTCATATTGATCAACATGAATATGTGGAGGAAAAAAAAACAGAATTTGAAATTTCACAACATGATTGTTGGACATAACATTTTTCAATTGCCAACAAATCATATCCCTAAAGGTCTAGTACCTCTTGAAAGGATTTTTGATCAGAATGATGTCCCTGTGAATCCCCTTGATCTAGAAAAAGAAGAAGATGTTATTGATTGTGATGCAGGAGCATCGGCAACTCAGCAAGCGAGCCAGCACATCAAGTGAAAGATCAGCTGGAATAAACAAAATCAAATTTTGAAAAGAGATTTGGGAATGTAGCGCAAGTCTTGAATGAACCTTTATGAAGGAGCGCCTTTAGTATGATGTATCAGACCTCGAGCCATACGCTCTTGTCTGAAATAGATAGGAGGTATTTATTAGATTTAATGCAGGTAGATAGAAGTTTAAGTCTAGATTAGACATTTTTAGAGTCTGAGAGGGAAAACAGATATAGACACCCTCGATTGTATCATTGTAACATTAGAATCCTTCAGGAAGGGAAGAGAAAGCAGAGAATTGTGTGAAGAACACCCATGTACTGATGTTGAATTAATAAGAATGAGTCTTTGATTCAAATTCATGGTCTGCGTTGATTTCTCTATGTGTTAATGTTATGCTCAGGAATGTTTGTTTTCTTGTATGCATTTGCTTGATGTATGTTGTGCATAGGATTTCATGTTCTTAATTGAAGTCTGAAGGGGAGAGAGAATGAGTTTCAATTGTTTCTCTATTTGAGCCAGGAGATTCCTACATAGAGTGCAGTCAAATTCATCCACAAAGAGTGCGTTGATGAAGGCTCGATAGTTTAACACTTATTCTCATTCACCCAGAAGTTGATTTGGTTGTGGAAGCCATGTGAAGAGTGCACAGGCAGAAGAAGGAGTCTTAGTTGTTAATCTTAGAAAAAGGGAAGCTAAATATTTCTGTCTCAGGAGTTGCACAGAATCTGAAGTATTCAACACTTGAGGTGGTTGAATATCAAGCGCAAGGAGTGGGCGCAAGGTCTCTCTGAAGAATCAGAGTTGAAGAAAAGCTCAAGAGGGGTAGTTCCTTCATAGTATGGTTGAAAGAGAGCCCAGGGATTCGGGTCGAGGAAGATTCGAGTAGAGATTGCAAGCGCAAGTGTTGGAAAGTGGGTTCTGGAAGGAACTTTAGTCTTCTGAAGAAATCCATGAGTAAAGGGAAGCGACGGTCAGGATTCGCAGAGGAGAGCAGTGAAAATACCGCCAGCCATCAGATCTTGGAAATTTGTGCACAGGTTATGCTTTAGCTTGCAGGGGAGAAGCCCGGGAGGCATCGGGATATTGGCATCATCGGTTTTTCATAAGACTGAGAATCGAGACCTTGAAAGTACCGAAATCCCGAGAAGGGATCTCAATCGTAGATCTTGGTAGGACGCGTGGCAAGAGATCTAGAGGAGTCGAAGTTTGGAGCATTGGGTTTTCCAAAGGCAAGAAACTCTTGCATATAGGAATCGCGATCCGCGATTTCCCAACGTGATCAGGGCCGTTAACCTGAAGGACGTGTGTCCAAGGATTGTGAAGAGTCGGGGTTCAGCATTTGAGAGTTCTCATTGATGAGAGACTCACAACATGAGAATTCACAAAACCTAAATCGCGATATCCGCGCAGTCGATGGGCTGAGTGGAGAACTGGTGTCAGACTATCGGGTTTCGGGGATTGGAGAGACCCGAATCCATGAAGTGCAGGACTTGCGATTAAGTGAGTTCTGATTTCTTGATAAAGTAAAGGGAGATCATCGGAGGAGCATCCTGTGGGTGCGTCAAGGTTCCAATAGGGGATTTGGAGAGCGTTTCAGCTCTTCAGGCCAAAGGAAGAGAGGTCTTGGTGGGAGCGGACGTGTCCTGGGTAGCGCGTCTGCATCAAGTGGTATCAGAGAGAGAAAATATCTCTGTTTTATGTAGCAGAGAAGAAAGGAGAATTCACCATGCCACTGAGGAGGAGAGATAGAAAATCACCCAACCCAGAGGGTGAAAGGGAATTGTCCAGAGAAAGAGGTAGGCCAGGGCAGAATCTGGAAGTAGAAAGACAACTGCAAGAATAACGCTCTATGATTGTGGATATGGGAATAAAGCAAAGGTGCAGAGATGATGCAGGAGATACTAGTGAATCCGAGGATGAAGGTGACGTTGGACAGGGAGCAAGAGAAATCCCAATGGAAGATGCAGCAAATGAGCGATTAATGAAAGCCATCGCCCAGATGAGTTCAAAGACAAAGATGGACATTCCTACTTATGAAGGAAATCTGGATGCAGAAGAGCTGTTGGATTGGATTAGAGCTCTTGACACCTACTTTGATTATGAAGATATCGAAGAGGATAAAAAGGTCAGACATGCTGTCACCAAATTGAAGGGACATGCAACATTATGGTGGGACGAGCTTCAAGCAGATAAACGTTGCAAAGGTAAGAAAAAAATTAAAAGTTGGGATCGAATGGTTGCGAAGATGAAAGAAAAGTTCATCCCAAGGGATTATCAAATCACACTATTCAGGAGAATGCAGAACCTGAGACATAAGTTGATGATGGTGAAGGAGTATACTGAGGAATTTTACAAGCTCAATAACAGAGCAGGTCATCAGGAGAGCGATGATGAAAAAGTTTCTAGGTATATGAATGGCTTAAGATACGATATCCAGGATGAGATGAGTATGGAAACCATCTGAATGGTTGAGGATGCGTATCAGATGGCGCTGAAAGCCGAAGAAAAGATGGGCTGTAAGCAAGGACAACGAGGGCGAGGCAGAAGTCAGCCCAGAGGCAAGGCAGTTTCCCAAGAGAAATATCAGAAGCCCAAGGAGGAATGGAAGAAACCTCAGGGTAAGATTGAGAGAGGTGGAACCTCACAACAAAGACAACAATATGCTGAGCCGAGGAGACATCATAGTGAATAGAGAGGGGATTATGCTGATGCAAACACTTTTCCTCGTACCAGAGGAAGGGGAAGAGGCCGAGGTGGAGTGATCACATGCTTCACATGTGGAAAAGATGGACATAAGGCCGTCGACTGTCTAGACAGGAAGAAGGAAAAAGGAGAAGCTCACATCACCCAAGCACAGAGGCAAGATGCTGAAGAAGAAGACGCAGAAGAAAGAAGGTCGTTGATGATGCGTAAGGTTCTCTTAACACCCGAGAAGGAGGTGGAGGACGCAGTTCAAAGAAACAGGCTTTTTAGGACCACATGCAAGACCAAATACAGGAAATGCCAGGTTATTGTGGATAGCAGAAGCACAGACAATCTCATTTCAACCGAGATGGTGGAAAAGATGGAATTGGAAACAACTGATCACCCGAGGCCATACAAAGTTTCTTGGCTGCAGAAGGGACATCATGTAAATGTCACTAAATAGTGCTTAGTTGACATCAAGATAGGAAGATACAATGATAGGATTTTATGCGATGTTATTCCTATGGATGTATGTCATGTATTTCTAGGCAGACCATGGAAATATGACAGAAACGTAGTTCATGATGGGAAGATGAACACATACACTTTGGAGAAGAATGGAAGAGCACATACGCTAAATCCAATTAAGGATAAAGAAGTAAAACCAGAGCCGAGAAATACTATACTTCTCATTAGTGGGAAGGAACTTCTGGTAGAAGTAAAGAAGAAGGAACATCCACAATTCTTTGTGGTCAGGAAACCAAGAGTTGTTTTGACCAACACAAGAGTGTTTGATCTGCCCGAGGAAATTCAGGAACTGCTGGAAGAGTTTGCTGACATAGTGGTAGACGAATTACCTCATTTGTTGTCGTCGATAAGGAGCATAAGCCATCACATAGACCTCATACTAGGAGCAAGTTTTCCGAACAAAGCAGTGTACAGGTTGACACTGCAGGAGAATGAGGAGGTCAAAAGACAGGTACAGGAGCTGTTGGATAAAGGACTGGTCAGGGAAAGTCTTAGTCTGTGTTCCATTCCAACGGTACTAAGTCCAAAGAAGGATGGAGGATGGAGAATGTATACAGACTCCAGAGCCATTAAAAAAATCACCATCAGGTACAGATTTCCACTGCCGAGAATGGATGACTTGATGGATTGCCTGAACGGGGATTTTTTTTTTCAAAGGTTGATTTGAAAAGCGGATACCATCAGATTCGCATGAGGGAAGGCGATGAATGGAAGAAAGCCTTCAAGACTAACGAAGGGTTGTATGAATGGCTATTCATTCCATTTGTCTTGACGAATGCACCAAGTACATTCATGAGGCTGATGAATGAAGTGCTAAAAGAGTTCATTGGTAAGTTTGTCATTGTTTATTTGGATGACATCTTAATTTTCAGCAAGTCAAAATAAGAGCATCTAAAGCATTTAGCTGCAGTAATGAGGAAGCTACAAAAAGAGAAGTTGTTGATCAACATGATGAAGTCTTCATTTATGAAGAGAGAACTCATTTACTTGGGGTTTGTCATATCTGCAAATGAATTAAAAATGGATCCAAGTAAAGTAGAGGTGATTAAGAATTGGCCATCACCGAGGAATGTTTCCGAGGTGAGAAGTTTCCACAGATTGGCAAGTTTCTATAGGAAATTCATTAGGAACTTCAGTGGAATTAGCGCAACAATGATGGATACTATCAAGAAAAGACATAAATCTTTTCATTTGACTGAAGAGGCAGAGAAGAGCTTCAATCTGTTGAAGCGGAAGATCACAGAACAACCGGTTTTGGTGTTACCGGATTTTAAAAAGGTATTCCAGGTGAAGTGTGATGCAAGTGGCTTTGCCATAGGAGCGGTATTAAGCCAAGAGGACAGACCAATCACATATTTCAGCGATAAGTTGGATGAGGCAAAGGCAAAGTACTCCACGTATGATAAAGAATTTTATGCTATCATACAGACGTTGAAGAAGTGGAGGCATTACTTGATCCCAAAATAATTTGTTCTGTATAGTGATAATCATGCATTACAGTTTGTGACTCAGCAGGAGAAGTTGAATCAGAAACATGAAAAATGGGTAGGGTATATGCATAATTTTACATTTGTAACTAAACACATTTCAAGGACTTCTAACAAAGTGGTTGATGCTTTGAGCAGGAAATGTTTGCTGCTGCAGGAATTTCGAGTCAAGACATTGGGTTTTGAGAATCTTAAAGACATGTATGCAGGTGATGCGGATTTTGCAGAGGCATATGAGGCAGCTGAGAATCCAGTTCTCAGAGATAGAAGCCCGTGGATGGATTACATGATCCAAAATGGACTGTTATTCAGAGGCAATCAATTATGCATTCCACATTGCTCCATGAGGGAGAATCTGCTAAAAGAAAAGCATAGTGGCGGATTAGCAGGACATTTTGGCCACGATAAGACATTCGCAAAGCTGAGTGAAGCCTATTTCTGGCTGAAGATGCAAACAAATGTCAAAAAGTTTGTTGACAGGTGCAGAATTTGTCAGCATTCAAAGGGAAGAAAGAAAAATGCGGGATTCTATCAATCCTTACCCATACCAAAGAGGCCGTGGGATGAAATCAGCATGGATTTTGTAATGGGATTGCCGAGGATGCAAAGAAGACATGATTCGATATTTGTGGTGGTCGACAGGTTCTCAAAAATGGCACATTTTATTCCATGCCATAAGACCAGCGATGCGACTCATATCGCAAATTTGTTTTTTAAGGAGATTGTTAGACTTCATGGTTTACCCAGAAGCATTGTATCGGACAGGGATATGAAATTCATTGGACATTTCTAGAGGACACTCTGGAAGAAGATGGGAACTAACTTAATGTTTAGTTCAACCTACCATCCCCAGACGGATGGGAAAATAGAGGTGGTAAATAGAAGTCTGGGAAATTTGTTCAGAAGCCTGGTGACAGAGCACCACAACAGTTGGGACAATGTGTTGCCACAGGCGGGATTTTCTTACAATGATTCAATGAATCGGAGTACAGGTAAAATTCCATTTCAGATTGTGTATGGGACACAACCAAGGGGAGTTTCTGAACTCAGGGATTCAGAATAGGCTACGACTAGCAGTGCTAGCGCAGAGGAATTCGCTGAAGTAATGAAGGGACTTCACGATGAGGTGAAGCAACGACTAATAAACATAAATCAGGAATACAAGCGCAGAGCAGATCAACATCGGAGACAAATTCAGTTTGAAGTTGGTGATCTTATTCTGGCACACCTGAGGAAGGAAAGGTTCCCAAGGGGAACATACAACAAACTGAAGATGAAGAAAATTGGACCATGCAGAGTC
>ML787387.1:168651-181585 GCA_009831015.1 Picea engelmannii | reverse complement strand
TCAGATACAAGCCTTCTATTCCAGACAATGTCAAGTATTGGAGAGTGTTTGAAGAGGATTTTGAAATCAAGAGATTCATTGAATATATTGATGATTTATCTTCCATTCATATTGATCAACATGAATATGTGGAGGAAAAAAAACAGAATTTGAAATTTCACAACATGATTGTTGGACATAACATTTTTCAATTGCCAACAAATCATATCCCTAAAGGTCTAGTACCTCTTGAAAGTATTTTTGATCAGAATGATGTCCCTGTGAATCCCCTTGATCTAGAAAAAGAAGAAGATGTTATTGATTGTGATGCAGGAGCATCGCCGACTCAGCAAGCGAGCCAACACATCAAGCGAAAGATCAGCTAGAATAAACAAAATCAAATTTTGAAAAGAGCTTTGGGAATGTAGTGCAAGTCTTGAATGAACCTTTATGAAGGAGCGCCTTTAGTATGATGTATCAGACCTCGAGCCATACGCTCTTGTCTGAAATAGATAGGAGGTATTTATTAGATTTAATGCAGGTAGATAGATGTTTAAGTCTAGATTAGACATTTTTAGAGTCTAAGAGGGAAAACAGATATAGACACCCTCGATTGTATCATTGTAACATTAGAAGCCTTCAGGAAGGGAAGAGAAAGCAGAGAATTGTGTGAAGAACACCCATGTACTGATGTTGAATTAATAAGAACGAGTCTTTGATTCAAATTCATGGTCTGCATTGATTTCTCTGTGTGTTAATGTTATGCTCAGGAATGTTTGTTTTCTTGTATGCATTTTCTTGATGTATGCTGTGCATAGGATTTCATGTTCTTAATTGAAGTCTGAAGGGGAGAGAGAATGAGTTTCAATTGTTTCTCTATTTGAGCTAGGAGATTCCTGCATAGAGTGCAGTCAAATTCATCCGCAAAGAGTGCGTTGATGAAGGCTCGATAGTTTAACACTTATTCTCATTCACCCAGAAGTTGATTTGGTTGTGGAAGCCATGTGAAGAGTGCACAGGTGGAAGAAGGAGTCTCAGTTGTTAATCTGAGAAAAAGGGAAGCTAAATATTTCTGTCGCAGGAGTTGCACATAATCTGAAGTATTCAACACTTGAGGTGGTTGAATATCAAGCGCAAGGAGTGGGCGCAAGGTCTCTCTGAAGAATCAGAGTTGAAGAAAATCTCAAGAGGGGTAGTTCCTTCATAGTATGGTTGAAAGAGAGCCTAGGGATTCGGGTCGAGGAAGATTCGAGTAGAGATTGCAAGCGCAAGTGTTGGAAAGTGGGTTCTGGAAGGAACTTTAGTTTTCTGAAGAAATCCACGAGTAAAGGGAAGTGACGGTCAGGATTCGCAGAGGAGAGCAGTGAAAATCCCGCCAGCAGTCAGATCTTGGAAAGTTGTGCACAGGTTATGCTTTAGCTTGCAGGGGAGAAGCCCGGGAGGCATCGGGATATTGGCATCATCGGGTTTTCATAAGACTGAGAATCGAGACCTTGAAAGTACCGAAATCCAGAGAAGGGATCTCAACCGTAGATCTTGGTAGGACGCGTGGCAAGAGATCTGGAGGAGTTGACATTTGGAGCATTGGGTTTTCCAAAGGCAAGAAACTCTTGCATATAGGAATCGCGATCCGCGATTTCCCGACGTGATCAGGGTCGTTAACCTGAAGGACGTGTGTCCAAGGATTGTGAAGAGTCGGGGTTCAGCATTTGAGAGTTCTCATTGATGAGAGACTCACAACATGAGAATTCACAAAACCTAAATCACGATATCCACGCAGTCGACGGGCTGAGTGGAGAACTGGTGTCAGACTATCGGGTTTCAGGGATTGGAGAGACCCGAATCCATGAAGTGCAGGACTTGCGATTGAGTGAGTTTTGATTTCTTGATAAAGTAAAGGGAGATCATCAGAGGAGCATCCTGTGGGTGCATCAAGGTTCCGATAGGGGATTTGGAGAGCGTTTCATCTCTTCAGGCCAAAGGAAGAGAGGTCTTGGTGGGAGCGGACATGTCCTGGGTAGCGCATCTGCATCAAGTGGTATCAGAGCGAGAAAATCTCTCTATTTTCTGTAGCAGAGAAGAAAGGAGAATTCACCATGCCACCGAGGAGGAGAGATAGAAAATCACCCAACCCAGAGGGGGAAAGGGAATCATCGAGAGAAAGAGGTAGGCCAGGGAAGAATCTGGAAGTAGAAAGACAACTGCAAGAATTACGCTCTATGATTGTGGATATGGGAATAAAGCAAAGGTGCAGAGATGATGCAGGAGATACCAGTGAATCTGAGGATGAAGGTGACGATGGATAGGGAGCAGGAGAAATCCCAACGGAAGATGCAGCAAATGAGCGATTAATGAAAGCCATCGCCCGGATGAGTTCAAAGACAAAGATGGACATTCCGACTTATGAAGGAAATCTGGATGCAGAAGAGCTGTTGGATTGGATTAGAGCTCTTGACACCTACTTTGATTATGAAGATATCGAAGAGGATAAAAAGGTCAGACATGTTGTCACCAAATTGAAGGGACATGCAACATTATGGTGGGACGAGCTTCAAGCAGATAGACGTTGCAAAGGTAAGAAAAAAATTAAAAGTTGGGATCGAATGGTTGCGAAGATGAAAGAAAAGTTCATCCCAAGGGATTATCAAATCACACTATTCAGGAGAATGCAGAACCTGAGACATAAGTTGATGATGGTGAAGGAGTATACTGAGGAATTTTACAAGCTCAATAACAGAGCAGGTCATCAGGAGAGCGATGATGAAAAAGTTTCTAGGTATATGAATGGCTTAAGATACGATATCCAGGATGAGATGAGTATGGAAACCATCTGAATGGTTGAGGATGCGTATCAGATGGCGCTGAAAGCCGAAGAAAAGATGGGCTGTAAGCAAGGACAACGAGGGCGAGGCAGAAGTCAGCCCAGAGGCAAGGCAGTTTCCCAAGAGAAATATCAGAAGCCCAAGGAGGAATGGAAGAAACCTCAGGGTAAGATTGAGAGAGGTGGAACCTCACAACAAAGACAACAATATGCTGAGCCGAGGAGACATCATAGTGAATAGAGAGGGGATTATGCTGATGCAAACACTTTTCCTCGTACCAGAGGAAGGGGAAGAGGCCGAGGTGGAGTGATCACATGCTTCACATGTGGAAAAGATGGACATAAGGCCGTCGACTGTCTAGACAGGAAGAAGGAAAAAGGAGAAGCTCACATCACCCAAGCACAGAGGCAAGATGCTGAAGAAGAAGACGCAGAAGAAAGAAGGTCGTTGATGATGCGTAAGGTTCTCTTAACACCCGAGAAGGAGGTGGAGGACGCAGTTCAAAGAAACAGGCTTTTTAGGACCACATGCAAGACCAAATACAGGAAATGCCAGGTTATTGTGGATAGCAGAAGCACAGACAATCTCATTTCAACCGAGATGGTGGAAAAGATGGAATTGGAAACAACTGATCACCCGAGGCCATACAAAGTTTCTTGGCTGCAGAAGGGACATCATGTAAATGTCACTAAATAGTGCTTAGTTGACATCAAGATAGGAAGATACAATGATAGGATTTTATGCGATGTTATTCCTATGGATGTATGTCATGTATTTCTAGGCAGACCATGGAAATATGACAGAAACGTAGTTCATGATGGGAAGATGAACACATACACTTTGGAGAAGAATGGAAGAGCACATACGCTAAATCCAATTAAGGATAAAGAAGTAAAACCAGAGCCGAGAAATACTATACTTCTCATTAGTGGGAAGGAACTTCTGGTAGAAGTAAAGAAGAAGGAACATCCACAATTCTTTGTGGTCAGGAAACCAAGAGTTGTTTTGACCAACACAAGAGTGTTTGATCTGCCCGAGGAAATTCAGGAACTGCTGGAAGAGTTTGCTGACATAGTGGTAGACGAATTACCTCATTTGTTGTCGTCGATAAGGAGCATAAGCCATCACATAGACCTCATACTAGGAGCAAGTTTTCCGAACAAAGCAGTGTACAGGTTGACACTGCAGGAGAATGAGGAGGTCAAAAGACAGGTACAGGAGCTGTTGGATAAAGGACTGGTCAGGGAAAGTCTTAGTCTGTGTTCCATTCCAACGGTACTAAGTCCAAAGAAGGATGGAGGATGGAGAATGTATACAGACTCCAGAGCCATTAAAAAAATCACCATCAGGTACAGATTTCCACTGCCGAGAATGGATGACTTGATGGATTGCCTGAACGGGGATTTTTTTTTTCAAAGGTTGATTTGAAAAGCGGATACCATCAGATTCGCATGAGGGAAGGCGATGAATGGAAGAAAGCCTTCAAGACTAACGAAGGGTTGTATGAATGGCTATTCATTCCATTTGTCTTGACGAATGCACCAAGTACATTCATGAGGCTGATGAATGAAGTGCTAAAAGAGTTCATTGGTAAGTTTGTCATTGTTTATTTGGATGACATCTTAATTTTCAGCAAGTCAAAATAAGAGCATCTAAAGCATTTAGCTGCAGTAATGAGGAAGCTACAAAAAGAGAAGTTGTTGATCAACATGATGAAGTCTTCATTTATGAAGAGAGAACTCATTTACTTGGGGTTTGTCATATCTGCAAATGAATTAAAAATGGATCCAAGTAAAGTAGAGGTGATTAAGAATTGGCCATCACCGAGGAATGTTTCCGAGGTGAGAAGTTTCCACAGATTGGCAAGTTTCTATAGGAAATTCATTAGGAACTTCAGTGGAATTAGCGCAACAATGATGGATACTATCAAGAAAAGACATAAATCTTTTCATTTGACTGAAGAGGCAGAGAAGAGCTTCAATCTGTTGAAGCGGAAGATCACAGAACAACCGGTTTTGGTGTTACCGGATTTTAAAAAGGTATTCCAGGTGAAGTGTGATGCAAGTGGCTTTGCCATAGGAGCGGTATTAAGCCAAGAGGACAGACCAATCACATATTTCAGCGATAAGTTGGATGAGGCAAAGGCAAAGTACTCCACGTATGATAAAGAATTTTATGCTATCATACAGACGTTGAAGAAGTGGAGGCATTACTTGATCCCAAAATAATTTGTTCTGTATAGTGATAATCATGCATTACAGTTTGTGACTCAGCAGGAGAAGTTGAATCAGAAACATGAAAAATGGGTAGGGTATATGCATAATTTTACATTTGTAACTAAACACATTTCAAGGACTTCTAACAAAGTGGTTGATGCTTTGAGCAGGAAATGTTTGCTGCTGCAGGAATTTCGAGTCAAGACATTGGGTTTTGAGAATCTTAAAGACATGTATGCAGGTGATGCGGATTTTGCAGAGGCATATGAGGCAGCTGAGAATCCAGTTCTCAGAGATAGAAGCCCGTGGATGGATTACATGATCCAAAATGGACTGTTATTCAGAGGCAATCAATTATGCATTCCACATTGCTCCATGAGGGAGAATCTGCTAAAAGAAAAGCATAGTGGCGGATTAGCAGGACATTTTGGCCACGATAAGACATTCGCAAAGCTGAGTGAAGCCTATTTCTGGCTGAAGATGCAAACAAATGTCAAAAAGTTTGTTGACAGGTGCAGAATTTGTCAGCATTCAAAGGGAAGAAAGAAAAATGCGGGATTCTATCAATCCTTACCCATACCAAAGAGGCCGTGGGATGAAATCAGCATGGATTTTGTAATGGGATTGCCGAGGATGCAAAGAAGACATGATTCGATATTTGTGGTGGTCGACAGGTTCTCAAAAATGGCACATTTTATTCCATGCCATAAGACCAGCGATGCGACTCATATCGCAAATTTGTTTTTTAAGGAGATTGTTAGACTTCATGGTTTACCCAGAAGCATTGTATCGGACAGGGATATGAAATTCATTGGACATTTCTAGAGGACACTCTGGAAGAAGATGGGAACTAACTTAATGTTTAGTTCAACCTACCATCCCCAGACGGATGGGAAAATAGAGGTGGTAAATAGAAGTCTGGGAAATTTGTTCAGAAGCCTGGTGACAGAGCACCACAACAGTTGGGACAATGTGTTGCCACAGGCGGGATTTTCTTACAATGATTCAATGAATCGGAGTACAGGTAAAATTCCATTTCAGATTGTGTATGGGACACAACCAAGGGGAGTTTCTGAACTCAGGGATTCAGAATAGGCTACGACTAGCAGTGCTAGCGCAGAGGAATTCGCTGAAGTAATGAAGGGACTTCACGATGAGGTGAAGCAACGACTAATAAACATAAATCAGGAATACAAGCGCAGAGCAGATCAACATCGGAGACAAATTCAGTTTGAAGTTGGTGATCTTATTCTGGCACACCTGAGGAAGGAAAGGTTCCCAAGGGGAACATACAACAAACTGAAGATGAAGAAAATTGGACCATGCAGAGTCCTGAAGAAATTTGGAGAGAACTCTTATGAAATTGAGTTGCCGGATGGCATTGGAATATCTCCGATATTTAATGTTTCGGATTTATACCCATACAGGGCTGGAGAAGAAGAGGATGGAGCTAAAGAACCAGTGATCCACTGGATGAAACAATTACTAGTAGCAGAAAAACCACAGATGGAGTGCATACTGGACAAACGAGTGGGTAAGAGGACCAGGCGGAAGGAATACTTTGAATACCTGGTCAAATGGAAGAA
Organism: Picea engelmannii; assembly: GCA_009831015.1. Classification (NCBI taxonomy): domain Eukaryota; kingdom Viridiplantae; phylum Streptophyta; class Pinopsida; order Pinales; family Pinaceae; genus Picea; species Picea engelmannii. Next base: position 174,982 of record ML787387.1, on the reverse strand, counting down.
CCACCCAGTGGAGGATGCCAGCTGGGAGATAGAAACATTTATCCAAAAGCATGTATAGACCATGTAGGAGCTCATGGATAGGAGCCCATGAAATCTTTCAAGCCGAGGAGTTTGATGCAGGAGCATCGCCAACTCAGCAAGCGAGCCAGCACATCAAGTGAAAGATCAACTGGAATAAAAAAAATAAAATTTTTAAAAGAGCTTTGGGAATGTAGAACAAGTCTTAAATGAACCTTTATGAAGGAGCACCTTTAGTATGATGTATCAGAACTCGAGCCATATGCTCTTGTTTGAAATAGATAGGAGGCATTTATTAGATTTAATGTAGGTAGATAGATGTTTAAGTCTAGATTAGACAGTTTTAGAGTCTGAGAGGGAAAATGGATATAGACACCCTCGATTGTATCATTGTAACATTAGAATCCTTCAGGAAGGGAAGAGCAAGCAGAGAATTGTGTGAGGAACACCCATGTACAGATGTTGAATTAATAAGAATGAGTCTTTGATTCAAATTCATGGTCTACATTGATTTCTCTGTGTGTTAATGTTATGCTCAGAAATGTTTGTTTTCTTGTATGAATTTTCTTGATGTATGCTGTGCATAGGATTTCATGTTCTTAATTGAAGTCTGAAGGGGAGAGAGAATGAGTTTCAATTGTTTCTCTATTTGAGCTAGGAGATTCCTGCATAGAGTGCAGTCGAATTCATCCGCAAAGAGTGCGTTGATGAAGGCTCGATAGTTTAACACTTATTCTCATTCACCTAGAAGTTGATTTGGTTGTGGAAGCCATGTGAAGAGTGCACAGGCGGAAGAAGGAGTCTCAGTTGTTAATCTGAGAAAAAGGGAAGCTAAAGATTTCTGTCGCAGGATTTGCACAAAATCCGAAGTATTCAACACTTGAGGTGGTTGAATATCAAGTGCAAGGAGTGGGCGCAAGGTCTCTCTGAAGAATCAGAGTTGAAGAAAAGCTCAAGAGGGGTAGTTCCTTCATAGTATGGTTGAAAGAGAGCCCATGGATTCGGGTCGAGGAAGATTCGAGTAGAGATTGCAAGCGCAAGTGTTGGAAAGTGGGTTCTGGAAGGAACTTTAGTCTTTTGAAGAAATCTGTGAGTAAAGGGAAGCGATGGTTAGGATTCGTAGAGGAGAGCAGTGAAAATCCCGCCAGCCGTCAGATCTTGGAAAGTTGCGCACAAGTTACGCTTTAGCTTGCAGGGGAGAAGCCCGGGAGGCATCGGGATATTGGCATCATCAGGTTTTCATAAGAATGAGAATTGAGACCTTGAAAGTACCGAAATCTCGAGAAGGGATCTCAACCATAGATCTTGGTAGGACACGTGGCAAGAGATCTGGAGGAGTCGGCGTTTGGAGCATCGGGTTTTCCAAAGGCAAAAAACTCTTGCATATAGGAATCGCGATCCATGATTTCCCGACGTGATCAGGGCCGTTAACCTGAAGGACGCATGTCCAAGGATTGTGAAGAGTCAGGGTTTGGCATTTCGGAGTTCTTGTTGACGAGAGACTCACAACCCGAGAATTCTCGAAACCCAAATCGTGATATCCGCGCAGTCGACGGGCTGAGTGGAGAACAAGTGTCAGATTATCGGGGTTTGGGGATTGGAGAGACCCGAATCCATGAAGTGCAGGACTTGTGATTGAGTGAGTTCTGATTTCCCGATAAAGTAAAGGGAGATCGTCGGAGGAGCATCCTGTGGGTGCATCAAGGTCCCGATAGGGGATTTGGAGAGCGTTTCAGCTCTTCGGGCCGAAGGAAGAGAGGTCCTGGTGGGAGCGAACGTGTCCTGGGTAGCACGTCTGCATCAGATTGCAATCTTGGGACATATGCAAATCCTAAACATGTTAAACTATCAATATTTCTATCTGGGAAATACAGAGCTAAATATGAGAAAACGTTGAAGGAGTTTACTAATATTTTTGCATGGAAATATGATGATCTTAGGACATTTGATGAAACTATTTTGTAGAACAAGATACCTTTGAAATAAAATGTGAATCCATTCAAGAAGAAACTAAGGAAAATTAATCCTCTTTTGCTACCTATCACGGGGAAAGAAGTTAAAAATATTCTAGATGATAAGATCATTGTACCTTTAAGGTACTCTGTTTGGGTGGAAAATCTGGTACCAATGTGGAAAAAGAATTGTAAAATTAGACTTTGCGTCAATTTCAGGAATCTAAACACATGTTCCTGGAATGATAACTATCCACTGCCCAAAATGGAACACATCTTGTAGAGAGTAGTAGGATCTAGTAGGCTATCTATGATTGATGGTTTTTTCAGGTACAACCAAGTTGTTGTTCATCATGATGATATGGAGAATATTGCCTTCATGACACCATGGGGGAATTTCATGTACACTCAGATGCCTTCTGGTTTGATAAAGGCATGGGATACATTTCAGAGAGCCATGGATATAGCCTTCGTGGGAGAAAAGGACAAGTTTGTGGTTATCTATTTAGATGACATTACCGTGTTCTCTAAATCTGATGAAGAGCATATACAACATCTGAGATAGGTATTTATGAAATATAGAAGGTATGGTCTTTCCCTTAATCCAAAAATGTCTCATTTTTCTTTAGAATAGGGGAAACTACTTGGTCACATTGTTTAAGCTGGTGGAGTTAATATTGATCTAGCTAGAGTTATAGCTATTCAAAGGATTTCCATTCCTAGAACTAAGAAAGAGATTCAACCTTTTGTTGGGAAGATAAACTTTCTTAGAAGGTTTATTCCTAACTTTGCTGAATTGGTCAAACACATAACTAACATGTTGAGAAAAGGTATTGATATCAAGTGGAAGACAGAGGCTAAAGATTATTTTTAGACTATTAAACAAGGTATTTCATAAGCTCCTATTCTTATCAGTCCAAATTTTGAAAAAATATTTTTTGATTTTCTCTTTTGCATCTTATGACACTTTAGCAACTGCTTTATTACAATTTTTTTTTGAAGGTTTCAAACAACCTATTGCTTTATTTAGCAGGGAACTTTGGGATGTTGAGTTAAAATACAACATCATGGAAAAACAATCTTGTTCCTTGGTTAAAGCACATAAATCTTTCAGAATTTATGTGTTATACCACAAAGTTATTGCCTATGTACCATCCAAAACCATTAAAGATATATTGACTTAGCCAAACATTGATGGAAAGAGGAGCAAATGGATAGCTAAGTTACTTGAGTATGATTTGGACATCAAGCCCACTAAGCTAGTCAAAGATCAGGGGTTGGCTAGGCTATTAGCCAACTCTAATTGCAAGTTTTTGGGAGTTGATTACATCTGTAATAATTCAGGAAACTCACAGCCTCAAGACAGTAATCCTCAGGTAGATGAAAAAATTGTTGAATCTGAATGGTATAAATATATTCTCTATGTTTTGTAGAATTTTCAAGCTCCTCCAGAAATGAACAAATCCAAAGTTAGATCCTTAAAACTCAAAGATGTCAAGTATTGTGTTAAGAATCAGATTTTATTTTGGAGGGACCCTGTTGTTTTCTTATTGATATGTCTTGATAAGAAAGAAGATGAAAATGTCATGACTTGGTTTCATGAAGGAGTGTGTGGAGGACATCACTTCTAGAAGAGAACTTCATACAAAATACTCAGGGATGTGTATTATTGGCCTAGTCTATTTGCTAATGTCAGTGTCAAAGTAAGGACATGTGAAAAATTTCAAAGCTTTGAAGGAAAGAAAAATCTCAAGTCTTTACATCTCAAGCCTGTAAAAGTGGCTGCACCTTTCCAACAATGGGCATTAAATTTCATTGGTGAAATCCATCCTCCATCTGGTGGCCAACATAGATGGATTTTGAGAGAAACAAAATACTTCACAAAATGAATAGAATCCATACCTACAAGGAGGGAAACTGATAAAGTGATCATGGATTTTCTGGAATAAAGTATTTTTATCTAGGTTTGGTTGTCCTGATATGATCATTAGAGATAATGTTGCAGCCTTTAAGTCTGCTAACTTGATTAAATTTTGTGAAAATTATGGTATCAATCTCATACATTCTATTTCCTATTACCCATAGGGTATTTGTTTGGAGGAATATTCCAATAAAATTATGGTTAGGATTATTAAGATACTTTTTGAGGACAACAAGAGGGCTTAGGATGAAAAGTTAAAATATGCCTTGTGGGCTGACCGAGTAAGCACCAAAAGAGAAACTGGAACTTCATAATTTCAATTAGTATATGGAATGGAAGATGATTTTCCCATACAAATTGATTTTCCAGTTGTGAAGTATCTGTAAGAAATTGAGGCTGAACCAAATGATGCTATCAGAAGTATCTTTCAGATTGTGGAACTACATCAAGCGAGGAAGAAAATTATGGAGAAGGCACATTAACATCAACAGATTATTAAGGATACTTTTGAAAAAAAGTAAAAAATAGAGCAGCTGGTACCTGGTGATTTGGTTTTGAAATGAGATGCTCCCAGGGAATATTATCATGGGAAGTTTGATATCATGAGGATAGATCCATTCAGGGTGGAAAAAGTTTTGGATAACAATACTTTCCTATTGCAAAATTTGGAAGGTGAAGAGGTTTTTGGTGGCCCAGTAAATGGACATCTTTTGAAGAAATTATTTTACTAAGGCCATTGTTGGCCCAGAATTCATTGTACATATAAGTGTGGTGTGGTATTTAGGAAATAAAGACTCCATATCCCAATGGAGCAATGCTTCTTTTATTCTTTCAGATTTTAGAAATAGTTTATTTATTTATTTTTGTTCACAGTCTAATATGTTTTTGAATAAAGTTTGTTCATAGCTCAGAAGCTAGCACAACATAGTCTGCAAATAAGCATGGTCTGAAGTTCAAAGGATTAGAAGGCATAAGTCTACTCAAATTTCTTCAAGTTTCACAAGGAAAATCCCATCCCCCATGGATCCGTTAATGCCTACTTTATCCTACATTGTTTTATTCCTTATTCATTCCTACTTGTTACTTCAAATTTATTATAAGTTATATATCTTTAGAAATATTTTGTTAAAGGTTTGATATCTTATCTTAAAAAGGATTAAAATAGTGTTAGTTTTGTGAGAAAGAGACAAAAGGAATCCTATACATGTTTAAATGATCACATAGTGAAATCACTTGGCTTCAAATCCTTTCATTTGAGACATAAGTCATGTCAGCATCCATTCTTCATGATTATATAACTTGTAGGCTACCTTTTCAAATTCTATTCATCCCAATAAAGCAAAAGGGAGAAATCTGGCCAAGTGCTATAGGAACTTCCACATGTCATCAGTCGTGATTGTTTCAAGTACCGTGGAGAATAGTGGAGGTTGTGGATTGTACTACAGATATCATGTGTATGCAAAATAGTTAACAAGTACCATGTGTCAGCTATAACATGCGAATATGGGTGTTATTTTATACACATCAGTTGTATAGAGGGTTACACAAATATGGTTTTTCAAATAAAATATTTTCAAACTGGTGCATTATTCGTTACCTGTAGCAACTGGTTGGTTTGAATTGACACTCATATAGAATACAAATCCCCGATTATCCTCATCACACAGTAGACGAATCCCTTCTTTATAGACAAGAGTCTAGTCTTTTGGTCGCAATTGTGCTTATGGGAAAGGGTGGACACGTGAACAGGAAAGAACCCGAAGGGCTTGAAGTCATGGAGGCTTACGAAGATACCCAAATTATTTTCAATCAGGCAGGGTGGTATCTTTTCTGCACTAATCTAGATGGTCACCATTATGCTACAACTGGGGCATTTTCTGAGAGTTTTAATGGACAATGGGCTCGAGTTGGAAACATGGCCATGCAATTTATTGAAGAATCTATAGCTATTTCTTGCAACCTCCCCACCGATGGCAAAAGATGGTTTAAGAATAAATTGATCATAGGAGGATACGTTGATTAGTTTTTAAATCTTGAACACATAGACCCTAATTGGGCCAAATGTATCCCTAGGGATTGGATTGATGATGAGTGGATGGAATCATTACTCATTCTTAATAGATTCATCACATGCGATGTCCGTTACTCTATTGTATTCCTATTCCACCTTTGATTTCTTCTTCATCTGGATGGAATTAAGAGAATTAATTTACCTTATTACTTCTTAAGAGACCTCAACAAGATGGATATCAGGTTTCAAGCAAACCCCAATACCCATCCTCATGAAATTTTTCATCAAGGGTTGATTAAAGGTATTATTAAGGCTGAATTAGGGAAATTGCAGAAGACTTGGAATCAATTTTTGATCCATTCAGGGTTCGAGAGGGAAGAATATCCTCATGCTTCACAAATTCATGTAACTTCTGTTGAACCTGTTCAA
>ML787387.1:125130-140033 GCA_009831015.1 Picea engelmannii | reverse complement strand
ATCGGAGTGCCCAAACAATTAAAAGAGGTTGGAGTGCCTAGAAAATGTAATGCTTGATCATTATTAATAATAAAATACATCACTAGCTACAAGAAAGACAAGGAAAAGAGTTATAGGGGTCTCTGATTCCATGAGAAAGGGGGATTAAGGGGCTAAGTCTGTTATTATATCTTATCTACCCATAAATTTTTTAATTGAGAGAGGTGGTTACATGAGCTTCTTTGGGAAGGCCACATGGTTCTTGTTTTCCAAGTAAATATATAAACCCATATTTAGGTTGTTTGAGGGTTCACACTTTTCATTCAGTTCACTCTTTCACTCATTCATTATTTCTCATTCATCCTTGATCTTGGCTAGGGAAGGAAAAAAGAAATGCTGGGAAATAATCCATTGTTTGTTGGATGTAGTAATTACTAGTACATTACAACCATGAATTAATGTCAGCATTCCCGAGATGCATTGGTAGGTGATAAAATTTATTCACAACTACAAATTGTGAGTGTCCCAGCATGGAGATTCTTGACCAGATGCACTGGAGCCCTGGAAAGAAGTGGACAACCTGAGGGACTACGTGGAAGTGAAGGGGATTCATTGAATTTGGGGGGTGAAGGCTGGAGAGAAGAGAGTTGGTGCTCTTTGGATTGTTGTGTGTCAAGAAACATGTGAGAGTTTGAGTTTTGATTGGTTTGGGAAGCTAAGTGTCATCTGGGGACATGTCCCTGTGGATTCATAGCCCTGACTTGGGGGTGACCTGCTATTGATATTTGGAAAAAAAGTGTCTATGGTTGGGTGGAACATCTTTGGTCTACAACCAGTTGGTGATTGGTTTATTTAAATGTAAGTTCTCTCTATCATGTGTTTCTATGATTGTATATTTATTTCCATTGTGTATTAATTATTATCTATAAGATTTATTTTTACAATATGCATGCTTGATGGTTATTGTTGTGCATGGCATATTTTCCATTTATTTTATGTTGTAGCATGAATCTTGATTATTTCATGTGAGTCTTTTATTCTTATCTATTAATTAAATGTTATCATATTTTCAAAATCAGTTTTGAAGTGCATTTTAAAGTAGTGTGTCCAACCTATGGGTGGTTGGGTACGTTACATAAAAGGTATGTAATAATAGTGAAGGGATGTCTATATCAAGTGGAAAAATCCTTAATGATGTTGATGAGTGGATTGGGAAACTTCAATGATTATTAAGGGACATTAAATGGTGTACTGAAATAAAGAAAATCTATGAAAAAAATTGAGCATACCGATAGGGTGACTATACCTACCCCATAAATTGTCAATTTTCGTGTTGAAAGAAGAGGAAATGATAACCAGAAAATGATCAATATCTAGATGATCACATGACACTCATAGTGTTGATGTTCCTTGGTAGAGCTAGCTTGGGCTAACAAATGTTACCAAGTAGATCCATGCATTATATGGATTCTTTAATGATATTTCTTGCATTAGATATAAAAATTGTTATTCATTGTTTATTTATGTAGGCTAGCGAATTTGATTTTGCTAATGAATCGTGATAAGAATAATCATGATGTTTTATTTCTCTGCATGTGATATGTTTTGAGATGATTATCATATTCATGATGTTATGTTAACGTTTGGTTCTATTTAATTATGTTGATGATATGATATGTCTTTGATAACAATGTGTTGGGGTTATATTACTTATGATTGTATCTCTTGATGATATGACATGATGTAATTGAATGGAATTATTTTTTGATAATATGTTTTATAATCACATGCATGTGCATGTGGTGATGACAATGATGTTGTATTCTCGTGATGACATGAGAGAGTTATCATGCTGATTATTTTTCATGAGATGATGATATTATGATTATAACCAATGCATTTGGTTGTATTTTGTGAGGTGGTGATTGATAGGAAATACACCAGTGGGCATATTTATTTGATAATATCATGGGAAAATATACCTATGAATGAGAATATCTAAAAGGTAACACCTTATGGGCTGGAACAAACTCAATTAACCAACCTATGCTAGTGGTTATTTTTTCTTGTATAATTCTTGATGGGACATGGGACCATCTTGAGATTGCCAGAGTGCCTTAAGTTGGAGTTATAATGATGAAGTCCACGAGAAGATATGGAGTATTACTCTCTAGTGGTTTTGTGGGATTGGACTTCGATGCCTAGGGATTATACCTGGTAGGAGTTGTGGATAGAGTTTAGGTTAGCCTTTCGAGATTCCTAGGGTACATGAGTATCATACTAGATGCCTTCTTGGGAAGATGAGGTCTTGAGCCTTGGGGATTTGATTATATTGTTATGATTTAATCCTGGTTCCAAAGGTTAGGAAGAAAATCTAGAGAGTACTTGTTCTTTCCTAGTGTTGTGATGTGGAATTTCTATGTCTGTTGCAGTCACTTGGGTGGCTCTTATACTAGTTACGATAGAAGGTGTTCTGGAAGATATGGGGAGAAAGTAAAAATCTATCAATAACATAATTAACATTAAATTATGGACAAAGTTAATTGAAGGAAGGGAGTATGTAATGTCCCATATCATTACATAAATAATAATAATAATAATAATAATAATAATAATAATAATAATAATAATAATAATAATAATAATAATAATAATAATAATAATAATAATAATAATAATAATAATAATAAATGGTATAAAAAAAGAAAAGAAAAATAAATAATAAATAAAGCAAAAGATTCAAATAAACAAATAAAAGGAATTACTTTATTAATAAAATAAAAGGGTAAAAAAAAGTAAAGATAAATTCAACAAAAAAAAAAAGGTTAAGATAAACAAAGAGAATTACTTGTCGATAAGTGGATCCTATGCATGGAGTTTGATGCAACCCCCTTTCCCTTGGGTCGAGATCCACACAGGATCGATCTCCTTCGAATCCACAGAACCAAATTAGTTCTTTCGGGCCCTCACTGGAACCCCACGAATTCGATCCACAGGTCCTTCACAAAAACTCCCCCGGTACAAGAAATGCTCCAGGTGTGAATCTTCACCTCCACACGACCACCATATATGAACACGACCTTTTCCAAAAAGGGATTTCGGGTTTCGCGACTTCGGGGATTTCAACACCAATATCCCTAGCTCCTTGTCATCATAAGTGCCGCAAAGCCAAACCCCAAAATGCTGAAATGTGTGACCGCAGCCCCCCTCCAAAGATACGTTGCATTTCACAACTTCGGGGGTTTTCAACTCAAAGTGCCCCAGGTCCTTGTCCTCGGGATTTCCAAAATGTTGAACCCTGAAACTCCAAAATGCTAAACCCTAAAAGGGCTGGCGAGTGACAAGCTCCCCGCTTAGATCCTGTCCACGTGACCCGATGTTATTCCTCTGAATGCTTTCGGGTTTTTGCATTTCAGGATTTTGTGATTTCGGCTGCAACAGTTCTTGACCCTTCGAACTCCCAAGTCCCGAAATACCAAAATATCGAACCCCAAAATGCTGAAATTCCACTTCAAAGGGAGATCAATGGTTGTGAGCCTCCCCTGATCCGACGACTTACGTTCTTTCAGGATTTCGTGGGTCAAGAGTCCCGACTCTTGCCCTGTGTATCTCTTGGTAGACGAAATGATGAAACGCCGAAATATCTCTGCTAAGAGATCAACGGTCCATGTCCCTCTTGGACCAACGACTACGATCCAACTGGATCGATGGCCCACATCCTTTCAGGAATTTTCTTGAAACCTTGACCACTTTCCATGTGTCCTCCTTGTGGACGGACACGATGCTTTTGGGATTTCGTAAGTCCTCACCTTTGCATATATGGGGATTAAACCTCGTGCACCTTCTCCTAGATCCGACGACTATCGGTCCTTTGCGCTAGATCTGACGGCCCAGATCTATTCTCCTGTGCACCTCCCAGGGACTCAACCCTATGCAAGTATCCTTGATCCAACGAATCTTAGGCCACCACGCTCCAGATCTGACGGCTGGCATGATTTCGCAAACTGAGAGTTCATGATGCAATGACCCCAAAAATCTCTTGTCACTCCAATCCCCAAACTTCGAAATAGATAAAGTTGAGTGCGAGACTTTAGGATTTCGCGAACCGAGAGTTCACAATGTAGCAACCCCAAAATCCCTTGCCGTTCCAAACCCCGAACTCTGAAATGATGAAATGCCAAACTCCTGAGATTTATCGACTATGAAACCTCAAAGGGTTTCTCGACCTTCTTCTCGCTTTGTTTCTACTTGGTGCGCTAAGGCACTATCCCTCCTAAGCTTTAGGACTTAGAATAAGTCCACCCTCGCACACTCCTTGTGCTACTGAGTATTTCTCTAAACTCACATCCGAAGTATTTCTTGTAAATAAATGCTTCACGCCCTCTTGGCGTTCTTCGGCTCCATGCACACCTTGAAGAGCCTTTCTCCATAGAGTGTTCAACAACCCTGTGAGTGTATTCTCTCTGACACCTCTCTTTCTCCTCAAAACCCAAAATAGAGTTCTCTGGTGCACTCTGTGCAGTCACTCAATGCCCTCCTGGTAGAGCTTTACAGAACCTTCAGTAGTTCTGTTTCTTTTCTGTGCCTTCCTTTGCACAGTTCCTCCTCTAGAGTATTCAGTAACTCTAAGTCTTCCTTTGAGTCTATGAATCCTCCTGGTGTGCACTCCTTGCATGTTCTTTTTGACTCCACAGTGTTCAGATGCACACCCCTTACACTAGCTATAGAACTTCCAGTGTTGTGTTCTGCACTCATTGCATGACCTAAAGAACCCAAACATAAATCACAACTCAATCAAATAGACAAATTCTATCTATCTTTGTAGATGAAAATCTAACATACATCTACAACATTCATTCATGAACAACCATATGAAGGAAAAACTTATTTTCTATTAATCTGTATATCTATACAAATGTGTTTACAAAGGCTAGACTGTAACAAGTCTCAGCTCTCTCTCGAGACCTCTTTGCTCTGGTCTCTCCTCCTAACTCTCTACTCTAATTTCTTCTTCCTCTCCCTTACAAAATGAGGGCTCCCGTGAGCTTATCCTCAACCATCGTCTCTGAGCTCTCGCTATCACAGAGCGGCTCCTACGCTACATTACAAAATTGGCTTTTGCAAATCTGATTGATCTGGACTTAGCTGCAGGTAACCATTAAAGAAAACCTCAACCACTACTTGTACAAAGGCGTGGTTTGGCATAAAAATCCTTACAACATTTATTGAAATTTCAATTTTCAAAATTGAGAGGGCTGCGCCTCTCCCTTTCTTCATTAAATGCATGCTAGATGTGTTGGCTAGCTGACACGCTGCTGACATGGAGCGATGCTCCTGCATCAGAGTTGCTTTGCATGGATGGAAAAAGCAATCATTTAAATAGAGGAGGAGAATGAGATATGCATCTCTTTTTGGGCTTGGAATAATTCTTGGGAAGTAAGGATTTGACACTAACATAGGTAGTTGATTGAGGGCTCGGGGGCTCTTAGTCATGATGAATGAGAGGTTGGTTGGGAGGATATTAATTTGCCACACTCTATTTTGGTATACTAGATCAAATATTGGAGCAAATTGGTTCGACATTCATAGCGTTGTAAGTAAGTTGATTCCTTCATCTCTTAGGTAAGTTTCTTACCACTCACTCCTTCTTGTGAATTATGCAATTATGAGTGATGCATCTTTATTTTTATTAGTTAATGGTTGGAAATTGTTGTGTTTATTTATGTATTTATATTTATTGAAATTTTATCCATTGCAAATTAGGTATGGATGTCAAATATTGACAACATGAAATATATCCATCATATCCTTTTCATAAGCTGATTTTCCCAAGTGCCTCCCACGTAGTTGTTTTCTAGTAAAAGTCAATAATCGTCCTCTTGCATGATTATTGCTTCGATTCTTTATCTGAGGCATCACATTCTAAGACATAAGTCTTAGTGAAGCTATATAGAGTGAGTACTGGGGTTGTACACATACCATTCTCCAACTCCTAGAAATCCATTATACAACATCATTACAACCATAAGCATCTATTTTAGCAAGGTTGTGAGGGGAGTTGTTATATTACCATAGTTCCTTATGAAATTCCTATACTAATTAGTAAGAGCATGAAAACATCTTAAAATTTTAACATTTTTGGGGAAAGGCCAATCCTTCATCATTTCAATTTTCTTTGGATCCACACGCACACCATCATGACTAACAATATGGCCCAAATACTTCACTTGAAAGACACCAAAGGTACATTTGTACCTCTCAAGAAAGATTTGATGATAAAAAAGTAGTTGTAAGACCTGATCCACATGGGTGACATGAGATTGGCAAGTTTTGTTGTAGATCAATATGCCATAAAAGATGACGAGGATAAAATGACACAAAAAGGTCTAAATATTCTGTGCATGAGACTCTGGATAGTAGAAGGTGCATTACAAAGGCCAAAGGGATTCATCAAGAACTTGTTTAGTAATATCTTCCTCCTTCATGTGAATGTGGTGATATCCTAAGCGAAGATCGATTTTAGTGAAGAATTGAGAACCCTTGAGGTCATTTAAAAGGTCATCAATGAATAGAATGGGAAACTTAACCTTGACTGTGATATGTTTTAGAGCTTGAAAGTTAGGAAACATGGGCCAAGTGCCTCCTTTCTTGAGGACAATGATGACCCATCAAGAATAAGGATTGGAACTAGGGTAGATGACACCAACAACTAGCAAGTCTTGAACAATATTTTCTACTTCATTTTTTGGGGAAAATGGATGGTGATATGGGAATACATTGGGTGGTAGGTTACCCATTATAAGAATATAATGATTATTCTCACCTTGGGAGGGTGGTAGTCCTTGGGAAGATTAAAAAACTAGATTTTGGCCAAGACTCACTGCATGTCATAATGAATGGGTTGAGAAGGTGTCTAAAAGCTTGAATTACATGTAATTGAAATACAATGCATGGATGCACATTTTTAAGAAGATTTTTCATATGGCGGGAGCTTATGATCTCTAGAGTGAAGGTAGGAGTTCCTTTAAAAGTGTAGTTATGCGCCTCCTATTGGAAACACTTGCATAACTCATGAAAATCCATGATGATGGGTCCTAATGTCTGTAACCATTCAACACCCAAGAGCATGTCACAACCACCTATTTTAGTAGAAAATATGTAGTTTTTCAAGGAATACTCACCCATTTGAAGCCTCACATTTTCACAATGATCACCACATTTCATAGAACCTCCATTAACAATCATTATTTGGAAGTTGTTCACAAAATGGATGTATAATTGTTTTTCTTGGGCTACACATTGATGAATAAAGTTATGCGTTCTACCACTACCAATTAAGACAATGAATTTGCAATGTTTGATGTAGCCAATCAATATGAGGGTTTGGGGAGTAGAAATACCAGTTAAGGCATGTAGAGAGATCTACAGTTCAACATCCTACATATCAGGTGGGATAAGTTTTCAATATATGGATGAAGGACCTTCAAGGGTACAAATTTGACTTCATCATTAGAAATGTCCTCTGAAATGGCCATAAATATTTTTTTCTCCTTACATTTATCCCTAGGGGAATATTTATTATCACATTTGTAGCAAAGACCTTTAAGTTGGTGTTCCACAATATCACCTTGAATTAACTTATGGATATTGGGAGGTGGAAAGGACAAAGAGGGATTGGTTGGGGGGGAAGGGGGGAATAGTGGGACGAGGATGGGGAATAAATGAAGCAATATTACCAACTTAACGAGAACTTTGTCGAGTTCTCATTTTTGCAAGGGTCACATTTTTTACCTTGTTTTTAAAAATGATGCTACTGCTAGCACACCCCTCCCTTTTTAGGTGGTATTTTGATATTTAAAATTTTTTGATCCATAATATTTCCACAATATTTTCTTTAATGCTTATTTCTCATCTATTTTCATTTTTTTTTTCAACGGTGTTTTTAGTCACTTTTCCATGGTTCTTTCAATCTTAAAAATATTTTTTACCATTTACTTTTTTTTTAAATTAAGATTTTTCATATAATTGTGTATCAATTAATTTATAGTTCCATACTTTTAAAATATAGTGGAAAACATCATTTTTAACAAATTGTTTACCTTTACTTCAATACATAAAAAATAATTGTAATTAAATAACACTATTTTTGAATATTTAACAAAAAAATATAATTTTATTTTATTTTTATAAATTAAAAACTAAAAAAAACTAAGAAAAAGAAAACAATTGAAAATAATAAAAAAAATAAAAAAAATTTAAAAGCAAATTTATATTAAAAAAATAAATAAATAAAAACTTAAAAAACTATAGAGCAACAAAACAAAAAAAATTAAAATTATATATAAAAACTAGAAAAAACTGTGACGAAAAATTGAAAAAAATGAGGAAAAAAACTGAATTTATGACCAAAAACACTTTAAAAATATGTATATATTTTTTTAGATTATTGTTTTTTTGGAATTTTTTTTTTCACTTTTTTTTCGACCCTTTTTTTAATGTTTTTTATTTTATTTTATATAGTTTGGGTTTTGAATATGTTTTTTTGAATGTGTTTTTTTCTTCACTAAAAGAAAATGTTGCGAAGATTTTGTCCTTTCTATTTATTTATTTTTCAATGTAAATTTAAGAAGAAAAAAATGTTAGTAAATAATTTTTTAAGTGACCATTTTGTATCCAATTTTGGGTTTCTTTTTTTTGCATAGGGATCTATTTTCAAAACCATGGTTTCAAGTAGGTTGAAATGAGCCATAATTTTAATGTTTGGAAAAAAAATAAATTCTTTAGTTATTGTCACTTTTTTTTATTTAGGTGTTAATTCTAGGGTTTTTCTAAGCTATTGTATGAGTTTTGAACGTTATGCTTGAAAAATGTTGTAATTTTGACCTTGTTTGAAAAAATGGTGTTACCAGTAGCACCACTTTTTGATTTGGGGTTGAGTTTCATGTTTTTATGCAAAAATATGAGTTTTTTGGGCTAGAGTTCTCGTTTTGAGGTCACAGTTCTCGTTAAGTTGGTAATATTGTTATGAGGTCTCTTTTATTTGAGCATTCACCACCTTTTGGATTCCTGGGATATTGGGGAGGATTCCAACCAAGTAGTAGGATGATGTATTAAGACTTGTTCATGTATCTCTTCTTTTACAACATTGATAAAACATTCCTTAAAAAATGTATCAGGTATTCCCTTTGTGCATATAGCTAGATGCTCAAGAGAAGATATTAAATCTTTCCTTTTGACATATTTTTTAAGATTGGTTAGTCATCGCAAATAATGAGTGTTTTTTTTAAAGAATGCATAGAGGTCTGGGACAAATTGTGTCTAAGCAATATAACATCAATGTGATTTCTTATGTCATTGCCACCATTGCCAACATCTAGCTGGATCCAACTAGAAGACACCAACACAATGTTTCATTAATTCATATATGATGCCATGAAGGGAAAGGTAATGTTCCATCTAAGTGACCCATCTTGTGGGGTTAGACCCATCAAATTTGTTGAGATTGACTTTAGGAATTATGTGCCACATGTTAATAATTTGATCATGAACATGTGGGGTGGAGTGATTCCCACTAGGATAGGATGATTTATCCCCTTCCTTTTAGGGAGGTTAGTCTAGATATTGATAACCCAAGGATTATGAAGTGGGAATTTGATTATGCATCACCTTGTGTTTGGACATATAATGAGGAAACGACTCCAAGTTGGCTAGCTTGTCACAGATGTCATGAGGATTTTTTTGAGCATAGGAGTGGTTGCAGTCTATCTTGTCTTGCAACTCATAACACATAGTTTCTAGAGTGGATACTTCGTTGGAGATATCTACTCATTGAGTGGTAGCCGTAAAGATGGGTCAAAAAAAAGGGTTACTGGAGAGGGGAACTAATGCAATCAACACTTTGTCATGGGTATTTTGAAATAGATTCCTGGTAGTGGTGTGGGTGGCTCTATAAAAAATACTTACCAGAGAGTAGTACCATGATGATCAACTCGACACTAATATTTTTTTAATATAGGTCTCAATAAGCGTGTAGGCAAGACCCCAAATATTTTTTTTCTATTCTTGGTGGAGTTTTACTCCTACTTGAATATTATTATGCTGACATAATTCATAAATTCTCAAGGAAGTGCCAGGAGATATAGATCTCTGATATATGTGTAGGGTACACCAATAATTCTTAACCAAATGTCTCAAGGATACAACCAAAGAGGCTCGACTATACCCTTATTTGTACTACTTGACTACCTGTGATCTTCCTGAGTGTTGTTCTCAATTCACTGTAGAAACAAGATGATCGATTGAACTGAAATATGCAGAGAATGAAATGAAGGAAGAAATATAACAAGGAAACACATAGATATATTGAAATAAATACAATAATACATGTAAGCTCATATTCTATTAATTAAGGGAATAGAAAAGACTATAAAATGCAAATCACACAAACTAGATAAAATGGTGGTAGCGTATCCATGAAGAGAGATGTGTCGGCTATACTCATTCACAAGAAGATGGTTACAGTGAGGAAAAAATGGCCTTTTATCTTAAGAATAAATACAAATGGAAAAAATCAATAAAAATTAAAAAATTAAACCTAGGAAGTGAAATGCCAAAAGGATTTGTGGGCCCCGAGGTGACTAGTTGACATGTCAAATTCCTAGGGGTGAAAATTTTGCATACGCTCTTTGTTTTAGGTGCACGATATTGCATTGGAAAGAATTAACTGAGAAGTACAAATTTTGGTAGGACAAGGTATGCCATGGAAATCCCTATCCCTTAAATGGCCAAAAAACACCAATTAGGGCGTCAAAACGACCCCAAAATTTTGGGACCCGCAAAAGTGTATAAAAACTGTCAAGATGAAGGACCATTATGAATTAGTGGAATTTATGGGTGGCCGCTAGTATCCACCTGGATCAGTCCTACTCTCTTAGAAATAAATTGTCCCCATTGCATCAAGTTCCTCTATCAAATGGGTAAACTTATGTTGAATCTGACTCCTAGTGAGCCACTTGCCATGGTGAAGAAGTTTCCCTTCTTTGGCGACCCGATATATTTGGATGTTTTGCTAGCAGGTGTCATTCATCTTGGTGTCCATGATCTGATCAATTTTCTATGCAGTCAAGATTGATTTCTTTAGGGGCCAATTTCAAAGCCACGTCTGAAGTGTCCTGGAGAGGTGGAAAATATGGTCGAAGTAGTTACACATTAAACATGGGGTGTAAGCCAAGGAAAGAGGGAATACTTAATTCAAAATCATACTCATCCACAACCTTGGTGATGGTGTAAGGCATGTATCAGAGTGGGAGGATCTTCTAATAGGGTCCTATGAAGTTTTATTTATACAAATGTAACCATACCTTATCTCCCACCTGAAACTTATGTGGTACTCGATGTTGATCGTGGCAATGCTTGTAATTAGAATCAAATTTTGACAAATATAATGAACTTGTTGTTGGATTTGCTAAATTAATTCAACAAATTTGGTTTCTCGATCAGCCTTCATCCAAGCAAGGGAGGACTCTTCCTGTGTAGCTTCAATGGGCATAGCCATGTCAATTGGGGGCCAATGGATGGAACCCTAAGAATAATTGAAAAGGGTTGTGGCCAATAGAGCCATGGAGGGATATTTTGTAGCTATGTTGAACATAAGGAAGGATCTCATCCCATGTGCGTGGTAGTTTAGAAGTGTACATCCTCAGGATATAAATAATCATCATGTTGACTACCTCTATTTTTCAATTAGTTTGTGGGTGGAAGGGAGTCGATTTGGTCATCTTGGCATCCATCATCGACTATAGGTTGGACCAGAAAGTACTCAGGAACCTACTATCTCGATCTAAAATAATGGTCTGTGGGAGCCCAAAATGAAACCAAACATGCTCAAAGATGAGCTTAGTAGTGGATTCCTCTATGATACTCTTCTTGGAGGGTGCGGAAACAACCATATTGTAGAATAGATCAAAAACCATGTAGATATAATCATTACCATGATTGGTTCAAGAAAATAATGACATACAATCAATGGAGACTAACTCCTAATTATTGTTCGGGGTAGGTTAAGGAGTATACAACCCATTCTTCTTGATGGAATGTTTAGAAGTTTTATAGGTGATGCATGATATGATATACCTATTGACATCCTATTGGAGTTTCAACCAATATAAATACTATTGCAACATGGAGATTTTCTTCTCCACACCAAAGTGTCCTACCACCTCATTGTAATGTGCCTCCAAAATAATATTCTCACACTTGCTTGAAGGAATGCAGAGATGGTTCAAATGGCATAGAAGTTTATCTTGGAGGTGAAATTTTGGAGCTTGTGTCCCTTTTCCTAGTGCCTAATATGTAATATTGAATTCAGGTTCGATGTCATACAATTGGGGTGACCCATATGTCTCATGTCCACAAGAGTCAAAATCCATGGTTAGCGCTACAACTAGAGGTCAGTTGAGGAATTTTGCAACTTGATTTGTGCTTCCCTTTTGGTACAGAAATATTCCCCTGTAGATAGGTGAAATTTCCCTTGGATTACAGACCACTAATACCAATATAGAAAAATACAAGTGGACACTAACATACATTTGAATTTAGTTTAACTAATTAGAAAGAGAGAGAGGGAGAAAATGTGTGATGCACCTAGTTTTGAAGTTTGTCCTCACTGCTTCCAATCCAAGCTTGATATCTAAACTCCTTATCACAACTTGATACATGAAATACAATAGAAAGCAAAGAGAAACAAATAAATCCTACTCTACAATATTAGATCAAACAAATTTATCTACAAAGATTGAAGGAACAATAGGCAAGCACATGAAATAATACACAAGCTTGAAGGAAATAGGCCAAGTATATTAAAATGAGAACCCAGAGAAAATACTTACAAACATGGATGATGATGCAACACTCCTCCAAGCTCTCCTCGTCCAGACCCTTGCTTGAATCCCAAAATCATAAGTTTGATAACTTTGTTTGTCTCCTTTCTCTATAATTAAAGGTTCGATACCTCTAATCCTCCTCCTCTTCTCCATGAAAATCCCTCATTATATAGGATTTGGAGGCTTAACCACCATGGATAATATCACTCACTAGATCCACTAAAATGGGATCTCCAATATTTTTAGGGAGAAAATATCTCTTAGGGAATTTAGGGAGAAAATATCTCTCAAGGATTTTAAGGAGGAAGTATCTCTTAAGATCCACCAATTTAGGATTTTGGTTTCAGAAAATATATCAACCATTCATGATATTCTCAACCTCTCCTTGCGATTAGGAAACTAAATGTGAGGTGGATTATCATTCTAAATTAGTTTCCTTTTTATGAATATTAATAAATAATTCATGTGCACATAGTATTTTAACCTTCATATAATATATTTCTCCTCCACATTGACTAGGGATTGTGACAAATGTTCTTTCATCATGTCAAGGTGTATGCAACACTTAGAAAGGTGTATATATCACTTTTACGACACTTGTGACACTTAGGGCGACATAATTAAGTGTGGAATTTTTATTTGTGACAGATTTCCCCCTAAAGTGTGAGGTCAAAAGAGAAAATGATGGACGAAACACTTTAAAATTCTTCAATGCAAGGGTGTGGAGTTGGCGAACCTAGAAGAACCTAAAAAAAACAATCAAACAATATTAATATACGTTCCATTTCCGAGGGAGGCATACATATACTCGGAACACAAGATGACTCAAAGCACGGTCACCGACCAATACACTGCGACTCCATGAAAAATACTAACTAAGGATATGGCTAGTAGAGATACAATGTGGATCCATACCTCCATGACATAAACTGATCGTAGCCATGAAAAATAAACAGTGGAGATATGAGATGATAAAACATAACCATAGACCAATACAATGTGGATTTATGTAACACACCTAACCCCTGAGTAGATTTCCTAGAGATGGGGCCTTAAAGTTTTTCTCTCCTTAAGTGATGAAATCCTTCATTTGGGGTCTGTAGCACACAATGCTCTCCCAGAGTTCTCCAACCATGCTATACATGCTAAAAAATGAGATTAGAACCAGTAGATATATCTCTCTGAAGTTCTTCGGGAATTCACTAGTTGAAGTCCACATGACATCCACGTGGATCCACCTCACACGTGCTATTTCAAAGTTCCTTTCTCCACGGTGGAATACCATCCATAGTTTGATCCCATGACTAGACTTACTCTCTTTATCCTATGTCAGTTGTGGAGGAAAGCGACGTTTCGACACTCCAACGCTTCACGACTCTTTACTATCTACGCACAAGACCACCCAGAGTTCTGAAATTTCAAAGTCCCATAAGCTCACCACGTGGCTCCAATCTTCAGACTTTTCGGTCTCTTTACTATACTACATTCCAAATCCTCTAGAGTCTTGAAGTCCCGGACTCCCTGAGGCCCGAAATACTGAACTCCCAGTCATTTCACCAACCATGTTGGCTAGGTGGATGCATATCAGGAACTGATACATAGGAGGGTTCAGGGTGACACGAGGTACGTCAAGATGGGGTCCACATCACCCTAGGTGATTTTACCACACCACGCCACCCCAAATTGACAGGCTTCTAACATTCCCCAGATCTCACGGTCAAGATCCCGCCACATATATTTATAGATCTATGACTCTGGTTACCTTGGGGATTCGACGTTCGAGATTCTTGTGATGCAACATCCTCTTATCTCCCAAACTTCCTGACCTATGAACTAAAGGGGCTAGTGCCACACATCCCCAGTAAATCGACGACTGGGAAAGAACCCGAAGTGTCCCTCGATCTATGGATTTGGTCCCTTCGTGGCTCCAACCTTTAGGGTTTTGGATCCCGGTTTAGCTGGTAGGATAGGTCCACTAACCCCTGGGGAACCGCCTAATTCCAGTCAACCTTATGGGAAACTGAGTCTCCTGGTTATATTCAA
>ML787387.1:100010-114182 GCA_009831015.1 Picea engelmannii | reverse complement strand
GAGGAATCCATTACGATGTTTCTTATTTAACCCATCAGATGTTGCGCTGGGACCACTTTTTGCAAACTGAGATAACTAAGCTAACATAGAATTGATTACATACCGCGGTGTGCTGTCTATACCTTATCGTACGTCTTCTTTCCTTGTCTATATGTTCACTTGCCCGAGTTATTTGAACACTGTTGTGGATGTCGGGTGAACATAGCATAGTAGAGAAGTATGTAGAAGAGATATTGATCAACCTCATGAATGAGAAAGTCATGTCTATAGGTATATAGGCATCGTCAATGGGAGGATTGTAAGCATCCCCCTCGACTACACATCGGTCTAGCCGAACTGCGACTGACAAAAGAAGCAAGCACTACAAAAATCTGTCGAATGTGAATAATATCTCGTCAGTTTTTCTCGACTACACCCCGCCTTTGGCTAGTGTGGTTAGTAGTGACAACATCTCGAGTGATTTTGAGTACACGATGATCATTACGTACCTCTCAAAGGGGATAATCCTAGTCGGACCGTAGTTGGGACTGATCCTAGCTCTCAAGATCAGTGATTTCAACCTTGGAGACCGAAAGAACTATGAGATGCTCGCACCACATAGGTACTTGATGAAGATGACTGGGAAGAAGCCCAAGATAGTCCCTCGGCCCTAGATCAAGGAGATTTCTAGATCAACGATCTTAAACGTGATGAAGATCCCCCACTTTGGTTGACATTAGGAGGTTAATGCATGCGTTAAACTCCTCTTGTCATGCTACCATGAAGGGTATTTGTGGTTGTATAGGCACATCACTATGGATCCAGTGCTAATCCACTTGATCACTATATTGAGCATGCAAGGACCAGACCCTCACCATTTCTATCTAGGGAAGACGTCAGATCACTCCCTAACATAGTGGATCAAGGAGGCATATGGTGATGTGGAGAAGGGGAAGTGAGGCTACAAGGTAGCCTCCATCCAGGATGGTGCAGTGCACCTATCTTGTCAGCTGATAGCGGGCAATATCGTCAGAAAGAACTTCCCTATGCAAGTCATAGGGTTCGTAGTCCACCTCGTAGGGAAGTGTGTCGAAGGAATGCAGATGAATTGGGTGAGATAACTCATCAATGAGTTAGAGAAGGACTGTCGCGAAGTACAGGACCAAGGCTATGAATTTCACTTCAGTTGGTTGTTGATTCTCATTGCATTTGTCGCTTGGGAGATGCTGGAGGGAGTGACATTCCTGGAAGTTGAGCCATCAGATCCATTGGCCGTGAGTTTTACCACCTTATGGTATATGAGCAATATGGTGAAGAAATGGAAATCAAATGCGGTGTCTGATGCTTACTACCTATAAATCAAGCACGCCATTGATTAATTCCCCCGAATGACCCTGAACACCTTGCATACATACAGCCCACTAGCGAATTTCCACATAGACTGACACTTCATCTACATCATTGCATGTAGGGACGAAAGTAAGGAGGAGATGCATTCTTATTATAAATTTACCGATGAAGACATGGAGGATATAACCAAGGAATGGCCAGCCGAATTCCTTGTACCAGTGGAGGATGCAGAACTCTCTGACCCTAACATCATCAGAAGTCCTTTGGTCACCCAGACTGAGTATGATGGATAGAGCAGCAGAAAGAAAAAGAAGAAAAAGAAGGAAGTGTAGGACATAGAAAATGAGGATAAGGATAGTGCATCGGAGGAAACTGCACCTAAATCACCTGCAGGAGGAGGAAGGTGAATACGACAAGCAAGAAAAGGGAAAAGTGAAACCGCCAAAGGATCCCATTACAAAGGCCGATACGTCAAAGAAAATAAAGGTTTCTCCGCAGAAACCCTCAGCATGGAAGAAGACCTGAGCCAATAATCCTCAGTCACAGAATTTGCTCATAGTGGAAAATATCCAACTTATCATCATAGCTGTAGAAGACACCTCAGAGGATATCCTGCAGAGACATGAAGTGAAACAAGAAACACTGTATGATAGAATAAAGAAAGAACTGAAAGATATCCAACAAGATATCCAGTCGAACCGTGTAGTGTCTACTACGCCATCTTCAATAGAGAATGTAGAATTGGGGGATGATCCCACCCAATTACGTAGATTAGTAGATGCAACAGAGACTCGACTTCGTCAAGTCCAAGAAGAAAAGAAGCAGGCCATATAGGCCTTGAAGTAAGAAAAGGAGGAGGCCTTAGAGAAACTTTGGGTTGTGAAACAAGAGAAAGATGACCTTAGTGTGAAGTTCAAAGGGGACAAAGAGAAGATGCAGAAAGAAAAAGACCAGTTTCTTGCAGAGAAAAATGTGGTCAGAGAGGCAATAACTAGAGCGCTTTGCTCTGTGTCGGGTTTGGCACAGGAGGAACCAGGGTCAACAAAGCTGCAAGTAGGGAAGCTCATGGAGGCCATTCAACAACTTCAATCATGAGTAGTAGAGTTAGAACTTCAAGCAGTGTCGAGCACTCCGCAAGAAGTGTGAGATCAGAGGGAAGAAACTGCAAGGAGCATAGTAGAAAGAATCATGGTGTTGGCCTCAAAATGTAAGCAGCTAAGTGACCAAAGTGCACAAACCTATGAGTGTCTTGCAAAAGACCAGAAGCTGAGGAAATTGGAGGTACAACCCCAGGAGGCGAAGCAACAAGAGTCGAGTGTGAAAGCGCAGATGAAGCTTCTTACTGCAGTGGAGAAGATTAAGAGGTCACAATAGTAGCGTGCAGTTTAGTAGTAGGTCACTTCCATCTAGAGTAGAGTTATGGAGGTGACAAAGAGACTTCAGTCAGTGCAGGATGAAGCTTGGACAATTTTTGAAGAGATTGAGGGACAAGTCTCACAGTTAGAACAGGTGGTCACAACAGTGGAACAGTGCCTGGAAGGGCCTACCATCGAGCAAGTAATTCTTGAGTTTATTGAGCATGAGGCTCTAGTGATGCATAAATTCAAATCAGATTGAGCTAAGCTCGAGGCCTTCGAAGCGGTATTACCCAGATCAAAGTGACTCGGGATGAGTCACAAGTGAGTGTTGGGGGCCTGTTGGACCTCAACCAAGTGTTGAGGAAACATTGGTCATGTTTGACCATTTTTGGGACTTCGATAGGCTGGTCAAAGATGAAGTGTCCAGGCAAAGTGGATATTGTGGGATCTCTCCCATTTTGGAAGATTTTTGGGCTCTTAAGGTTTATGTAATGGGTATAGGATGTTGGCCCATGGGTTTACCCATGATTACGCCTCTTTGTAATGTATAAATAAATAACTATAAAATTTAAGTAAGGGGGTAATTGGCTTAGAGAGGTCATTGCCTTAGTGCATGATTAGTGGCTTCGTGCAAAGAGTATTGTAAGAGACTTTGTGCACAAACTATGTAAGGTTTTGTGCCCTGACCTAATTCAGGGAAGGAGGATCTGGCGAGGTGCACACAGATCTTCTGTCCCTTGGTGGAGTTGGCTCTGTTTCTTTGTGCACAGGAGGAGAGGGATGTAAGAAGATTAAATAATAATAAAGAAGAAGAAGAAGTTGGTGGATGTAGACCCACACTGGGGTGAACCATGTATATCTTGTGTTGTTGTGCTTTGTGTAATGTTGTTCATGATATTTATGTATCTAATTGCTTACTGCACTGTTATAGATGTGTGATAGGTAGATCCATTGATGCTTAGTGATTTAAATATGAATAAATGCTATATCTTCTCTAATGCTATGTGCTAAATGATTATATGCCCTTAATATTGATTACTACTGCGTTGATTTGTAATAAAGGTTAATCTGCGATGTCAATAAGAATCACAACTTAATGCATATTGTTGGCTAAGTGCCCTATTAAGTATTTTAGTCACATATTTGTGTCTCAGCTAGGTTGTAGACACTTGATTCCTGTAACCCCCCCTTTCCTCTACCTCGGGTGAGACTTCATCTGCTTCGCAGGTGTTGCCGAAAGGGCCAGTAGTTAGGGTTTTGTTGGTGCACTGTTGAACCCTGGGTCTACCCCTGTGCCAACAGATTTCTATGTCTAATTCCCCAATGATGTGTTGATGTCGATAGGAAAATAATCATCAAAGGAGGGCCTTGATGTGTCCCCCATCATCGACATGAAACTGAGACAGGAAATTGATGTAATATGGTGAATTGAATGAGTATGGGCTGACACGGGAAATGGAAATTGTAAATACTGCAGATGGATGGTTTGAAGTGAAACTTCCCTTGAACATGATGAGGCACGATAAATGACTTGGTAGCATTGACTCGACGATTACCAAGAATGTAATTTGATGGAAATAAGAGCACTCTTCGACTGGACAAAAAAGTATGGCAACACATGGAATTGGTATGACTTAGAGATAAACAAATTAACCAAATGTAAGATGAGACGGTAATGGGTGACATGTTCAAGGGAGACAATAGCTGCCATAAATGATTCCCAAAAACATGACCCATTTCCTTTAATNGGAGGTGACAAAGAGACTTCAGTCAGTGCAGGATGAAGCTTGGACAATTTTTGAAGAGATTGAGGGACAAGTCTCACAGTTAGAACAGGTGGTCACAACAGTGGAACAGTGCCTGGAAGGGCCTACCATCGAGCAAGTAATTCATGAGTTTGTTGAGCATGAGGCTCTAGTGATGCAGCAAGTCAAATCAGATTGAGCTAAGCTCGAGGCCTTCGAAGCGATATTACCCAGATCAAAGTGACTCGGGATGAGTCACAAGTGAGTGTTGGGGGCCTGTTGGACCTCAACCAAGTGTTGAGGAAACATTGGTCATGTTTGACCATTTTTGGGACTTCGATAGGCTGGTCGAAGATGAAGCGTCCAGGCAAAGTGGATATTGTGGGATCTCTCCCATTTTGGAAGATTTTTGGGCTCTTAGGGTTTATGTAATGGGTATAGGATGTTGGCCCATGGGTTTACCCATGATTACGCCTCTTTGTAATGTATAAATAAATAACTATAAAATTTAAGTAAGGGGGTAATTGGCTTAGAGATGTCATTTCCTTAGTGCATGATTAGTGGCTTCGTGCAAAGAGTATTGTAAGAGACTTTGTGCACAAACTATGTAAGGTTTTGTGCCCTGACCTAATTCAGGGAAGGAGGATCTGGTGAGGTGCACACAGATATTCTGTCCCTTGGTGGAGTTGGCTCTGTTTCTTTGTGCATAGGAGGAGAGGGATGTAATAAGATTAAATAATAATAAAGAAGAAGAAGAAGTTGGTGGATGTAGACCCACACTGGGGTGAACCACGTATATCTTGTGTTGTTGTGCTTTGTGTAATGTTGTTCATGATATTTATGTATCTAATTGCTTACTGCACTGTTATAGATGTGTGATAGGTAGATCCATTGATGCTTAGTGATTTATATATGAATAAATGCTATATCTTCTCTAATGCTATGTGTTAAACGATTATATGCCCTTAATATTGATTACTACTGCGTTGATTTGTAATAAAGGTTAATCTGCGATGTGAATAAGAATCACAACTTAATGCATATTGTTGGCTAAGTTCCCTATTAAGTATTTTAGTCACATATCTGTGTCTCAGCTAGGTTGTAGACACTTGATTCCTGTAACCCCCCCTTGCCTCTACCTCGAGTGAGACTTCATCTGCTTCGCAGGTGTTGCCGAAAGGGCCAGTAGTTAGGGTTTTGTTGGTGCACTATTGAACCCTGGGTCTTCCCCTGTGCCAATAGATTTCTATGTCTAATTCCCCAATGATGTGTTGATGTCGACAGGAAAATAATCATCAAAGGAGGGCCTTGATGTGTCCCCCATCATCGACATGAAACTGAGACAGGAAATTGATGTAATATGGTGAATTGAATGAGTATGGGCTGACACGGGAAATGGAAATTGTAAATACTATAGATGGATGGTTTGAAGTGAAACTTCCCTTGAACATGATGAGGCACGATAAATGACTTGGCAACATTGACTCGACGATTACCAAGAATGTAATTTGATGGAAATAAGAGCACTCTTCGACTGGACAAAAAAGTATGGCAACACATGGAATTGGTATGAATTAGAGATAAACAAATTAACCAAATGTAAGATGAGACGGTAATGGGTGACATGTTCAAGGGAGACAATAGCTGCCATAAATGATTCCCAAAAACGTGACTCATTTCCTTTAATTCCCCCCCCCCCACCTAGATAGATGAGTACCTATTTTTCATTTAACGAGCTTGAGGAGGGTAACACATGCACAATATAACTCACCTTAGGTAAGTTCCTCTTCCTTTATTTAAGGAACTAGAAGAATTAAGGGTTTGTTCCCATAAGGGTCCTTCAATGTGTAGTTTAGCGAATCTAGAGAAGGAAAACTCGATGGTTTTTCATGTTTAGAGAGTCTAAAAATAACTTAAAGGCGACTCCGTGGATGAATTTTTCGTAAATTTAGTGTCCCAAGCCCGAAAAAAGTGTAAAACAATACATGGGAGAACTCTTCTAATCATGCTTGATTAGAGTGTTCCTTTTTCGTAATTAGTCTTGTGAGGCCGAAAAAGAGATAAACTATCACTTGAAAGAAGCCCTTTCAAACCTTTTAACTTATGTGAAAGGAAGCAATCTCACTCAACAATCTTTTCATGTTTAGAGAGTCTAAAAAGAGCTTAAAGGATACTCTAGGGGGTTCCTTTTCTGTATAACATTTACAAGTCTGAAAAAGTGATAAGCGTATATTTGGTCACATTCTCATGTATTTATGGGTAGGAGAAAGAAAAAATACTAAGCTCAATAACTTATTCTCATGTATTTACGAGCACAATAAAGATCAAATACTAAGCTCATTCTAGAAAAATACTACTACGTTACGATGGGAATGACCTTCGAACGAGGATCAGTCCTAGCAGTGCATCTCTCTAGATGTAGTTTTCCCCTAGCTTCTTTGGCAGAAGTTTGTGGTTTTTCTCCAGAATGATGTCAAGAGGCTAGAGACCTTCCCCCCAAGTGTCATTTCTTTCGATGACTCTTCTTCTTTCCTTGTTTAGGTTTCTTGTTACTAATGGAAACATTTTCACTAAGTGGAGGAAAAGATGGTTTAAGTACTCGATCCAGAGTGAGAATTGTTTGTAATGGAGGGGGGTCTGTTTCATTTTTTAATGAGATTTACAAAAACAATGAATGATGCTTGTAGCTTATGTTTCATTTTTTAACCAGCTTGCCACAGAGAACCAAAACTATGCTCAAAACTTTTGTTTCATTTTTTAAAGATATTTCCATAGAGAAGAAAAACTATGCTCAAAACCGCTCCTTGATCATGAATTCCAAGAGGACAATGCTCTAGAAAGAATACATGTCAAGGGATAAATGTCAGCCATGGATTCCAGGAGATATTCACTAGATGGAAGAAAAACACTCTGGAATGAATACATTTCAACGACCTCGATAAGGGTAGGTAAATCTAGCTCTAATAACCATATCGAAGAAATGACCATGTCAAATACTGTATGTAATTCAAGAGAAGGGAGATATTCCCTCTCATACAGGTTTGAATACATGGGGCAGGTCATTACATAATTGACCTACGGCGGGGCGAACATTGCTTAAATGTATGGATCGTTCAGGGAAGGTGGATGGTTGATGATCAGATGAGGGTCAATGAATGAAAGTTAGTTGATCGTTACTATGTTTTTATTGTGCAGATAACATATCACTCGAAATATAGTGGATACAAAATCTCTCATAACATAGACATAGTCTTGCCCAAGGAGCAGGTTAAATTCCAAGAGGTCATGAACTACCATCACATCGATGTAGACCATTTTTCCTCCCTAAGTAACCGAAAAATGAAAAAGGATCCCTTAAGGTTGACTAACTCTTTTGTCAAAGGTCAACAAATTCTGAGCCCCAGGCACAAACTGCGGGGAACCAAATATTTGCTAAGCATTCACAGATAAGATAGTAACAAAAGTAGCTTCATCTATTATAGTGTTAGTAATATTCATATCACCAACCTGCACAGTGATTTGGAAAGGCACGTAATAAGGAATACAAGGTTCTGTCAAATGATTCCAATTAATAGAATCATCTGATTGCTTGAAGGGGGTGTCATCAGAACGGGTGGAGTGCCCCCTTTTTTGGGTGAATCAGTATTAACGAGGTATACCTAAGCGAAATCCTCACTCTTTCAATGAGGAGTGGGATCGACTGATGATGAAACTAGATCAACCACTTTGGTTGCACTCTTCAAGGGACGAGTGGGATCGATTGATGACAGAACTGGATCGACCACTTTGGCACTCTTMAAATGAAGAGTGGGGCTGATCGATGACGGAAYTGGATCAATCACTTGGGTTTCACTTTTCATATGAAGAGTAAGGATGATCGATGACAAAACTTGATCAACTACTTGGGTTAGTGGTTCAATCGAGGATGAGACCAGATTGACCACCTGATCAACCAAACTRAYCGAGGATGGAACCAGATTGACCAATCCATCAACTAATGACAGTTTGGGAGAGATATTTTGATAACCATTTGGAATTTAAATCTTTTCCAAAAGATAAGAAGACTCGTCCATATGAGGGAAAAGGTGAGAGTAATGATCACCTTCGCATAACATACAAGGAAATTTTGTAGTTCTATTCTTATTACCAACTTTAACATCACTAGTTGATAGGGTGTCACTAACATGTTCAGCAGGGGATGATGAAGTGGAAGACCATATTTCTAAGGCCTTGGGGAGACCAGAAAAATCTCTCATAAATTGGTCACCCTCACAAAGCATGCAAGGGAATTTGGGTTTGGGATTCTTCGTTTTAGACTTGCCGACTTTATAAACACTCCTAGTACAATTAACAATAGTTGGTTGCTCGGATCCAACATGACTTGATGCATTTGGAGGCTTGGTATATTTATGATTCTTCTTATTCTTCCCCTTCTTTTTATTCTTCCTCTTATCAACCTGGATACTTACTTTAGAGCTTTCACTAGTCGAAGAAGGACAAAGGAAAGGTGACCTGATGGGTGAAGAAGGTGAAATTTTGACATGAGGTTGATTTGTGGGTGGCGTTCTTACAACTGAAGCATTAGGTGCATTCGAAGCACTGGGAAAAGTCAATATCATTGGAGTGGGGAACAACCAAACTGATAACCCAATGGTGAGTATTGAAAGACTCAGTGTGGCAATGCACGAAGGACCAACATTCCCAAAAGAAGGAAAGGAAAAAGGTTGCTTAGGAAAAGGGGTTCCTTTGTTGGTACTCTTAGTAATTGATTCCATTCACACTGACTTGACCTAAGGTCCATTAAGGAAAATAAAAAACACACACTACAAATCTAAGAAGAAAACAATTAAGAAAAACTTCCCACAATGAAACCACTAGTTGGTGAGGAAATCCAACATCGCGAGATAAATATAGGAAGGGGTTGGGATAGAGCAGGTGGATCAGTTATGTTGGCAACCTTCTTAATGGATGTATTCCTTGGTGAAAGTTCCCACACAGTTTTACCCATGGGTGTACCCTTCGAGGAGCCCGAGTGAGTTTGACCAACGTCTGACCTAGGTACGATGAAGACTCCCCTTCACCATCACCTTATCTATTAACCCTATAGATATAGGCCACTAAGGTTACCAACTCACAGTCATCCTCTGGGCGGGTACATTTGACTGTCAGAAAGGAACGTGTGGGAAGGATAACAAGTCCAAAATTCTTCAAGAGAACTGAAGAAAAGTGGATTGGAATACTACTGAGAACCCCAAATGGATTCGAGATTCACGAATCTCCGAGACCAAATGAAACCA
Source organism: Picea engelmannii (assembly GCA_009831015.1). Lineage (NCBI taxonomy): Eukaryota > Viridiplantae > Streptophyta > Pinopsida > Pinales > Pinaceae > Picea > Picea engelmannii. Next base: position 104,453 of record ML787387.1, on the reverse strand, counting down.
ATTTTTTCTCAGGAAGAACTCCCAATATGCAATATTTTTGCTACGTGGGTTAAGCTTCAGAGGGTAAATATCCGTTTCTCTCCCGCACGCAACCTCATGTTTAACCCCTATGTGAGAGGGGTATCCCAAATAGGCTTATACGAACAATTGGATTTACTGCTCCCTAGAACAAGATTCTATGTTTGTTTGATGGCTTTGGAAAGTTATCCTCATAAACTATTCCAAATCCCTACACTTTTTGCTAATGTAGGTTCACTACCAAATAATATGAAAGTGTCTGATCAATTTTATAAGTGCTTCATTTTAGGGATATTGTTTACTCAAGGGTAGGAAAGTGAAACTTAAGATGTTTTAGACTCAACTCCAAAATAATGCAGAATAATGAGATGAAATCTTTTTCTTCAATGAATCCTACATACAAGATAGAGAAGAGGTTCAACTTTTTTAAAAAAATACACCCAATTCCCAAACACAATTTTCTAAATGCAATATACTACACTACCCAAAATAAAGAACACAATTATCTTCTTTATTTGATTTTAAAAGAAAGAAAATGAAAATCCTTTAATGCTTCATTACTTTCAATCAAAATGAAAGAGTTGGATGCAAATATAAAAGACATGAAGAAAAAATATTTCAAACAAATAATGCACTCAAAGGATAACGAGAACAGAAAGAAATAAGTATGATAGCTCCTTCAATCAAGAACTCAACGATGCAAAAGAGAAAGAATATAAGCACTCACTAAAAATCCTCAAATGATGATCAACAAGAAACATAAATTAATCTAGGTTGTCATAAGAGTCCTAATCATCCAGAAAAGAGATATGTTTCAAATGAAGACAAGAAGGCTCAATACCAAGAAAATTTTGTAAACCTTAGTTGATGAATAGTCCTAAACAGTCAAGCAATCTGAAATATTTACGAGACAAAGATCAGATAAATGAAAAAGGGAAAAAGAACCAAGGGATCCTGTTAACCCAAAGGGACCACAACTAAGATAAAATTTGCAGACTCAAAGGATAAACATAAATTAGTGATAAATTTCCAACTCTTAGCAAAACAAAGTCAAGATTACTCAAAGGTCTTTGAGAAAAATGATCCTCAGGATTATACTGAGAAAAAATGAGCAGAAAGGGGCATAAAAAACCAGAAAAGGAGATCAACGCTCATGTTTCCAAAGTGACAGATTTATACAACACTTTAATATACACTACAGGGGAGTGTTGATAATAGATCAATGCTTTGGTATGCACAGTAGAGGAGTGCTACCCTTCCCAAAAACTCATAAATAAGGATTAAAACTCAAAAATTGTTTCCAGAAACTCCATGAAATATTCAATGAAGAAGAGAGAAAGGGAAGTAGATTAGAAACAAAAAACAAATAATATCTAAAGGTGGTAAAATGTTCAGATGATCCAAGGAAAAACAAGTCAATTTCCTTCCCCAGTATGGTTGCCAATTTCTATTACAGAAATATTCCCCTACAGGCAAGTGAACTTTCCCTTGGATTACGGACCCCTAATACCAAGACAGAAAAACACAAGTGGACAGTAACATCCCTTTGAATTTAGTTTAACTAATTAGAAAGAGAGAGAGAGGGAGAAAAGGTGTGATGCACCTAGTTTCAAAGTTTTTCCTCGTTGCTTCCAATCCAAGATTTATCTCCAAACTCCTTAGCGCAACTTGATACCTACAATGAAATAGACAACAAAGAGAAACAAAGAACTCATACTCTACAATATTAGATTAAACAAATTCATCTGTAAATATTGAAGGAGCAATAGACAATCACATGCAAGAATACACAAGCTTGAAGGAAATAGGAAAAGTATATTAAAATAAGAACCCAAAGAGAATACTTACAAACATGGATGATGATGCAACACTCCTCCAAGATCTCCTCGTCTAGACCCTTGCATGAATCCCAAAATCATAAGTTTGATATCTGTGTATGTATCCTTTCTCTAGAATCAAAGGTTTTATACCTCTAATCCTCCTCCTCTTCTCTATGGAAATCCCTCATTATATAGGATTTGGAGGCTTAACCATCATGGAGAAGATCACTCACTAGATCCACTAAAATGGGATCTCTAAGATTTTTAGGGAGAAAATATCTCTCAAGGATTTTAAGGAGAAAATATCTCTCAAGGATTTTAAGGAGGAAATATCTCTCAAGATCCAACAAATTAGGATTTTGGTTTGAGAAAATATCTCAACCATCCATGAGATTCACAACCTCTCCTTGATATTAGGAAACTAAATGTGAGGTGGATTCTCACACTAAATTAATTTCCTTTTTATGAATATTAATAAATAATTCATGTGCACATAGTATATTGACCTTCATATAATATATTTTCCTCCACATTGACTAGGGATTGTGACAAATGTTCTTTCACGGTATCAAGGTGTGTGCAACACTTATCAAGGTGTAGATGACACTTTTACGACACTTGTGACACTTAGGGAATGGTACTTAAGTGTGGAATTTTGAAGTGTAACACCTTCTAGTACTTAATGTTCAAGTGGAATTGTTTCAGGTATGTAGACCATTTTCAGTGGCGGTTATTCTATAACTTTCCTTGTGTCTTCATGAATTGCATAGGCTTGTGATCAGTGTGGATGATGGTTTCATTTCTCATAGTATAATGCTTCCATTGTCTACATTCTTATACAATGGAGTACATTTACTTTTCATAAGTGGGATACCTATGAACCACATCATAGAGTGTATCGTTGTGATAGGCCACTAGATACGCATGTTGAAAGAGGACTGCATCGATAGCATAATATAAAGACTCTCTCTCAATCTCAAATATCTATTGTAGGCTTGGAATAATAAGGAATGGTGTTGAGCAATGAAAAAATTTCAAATCCTTGAATGCTTCCTATTGTGACACAACTCAAACAAACTTGGCCATGGCTCCACCTTTGGTCACCTAGCTTAGGGGCCAAGTGATATGAGAGAACCCAACATAAAGCTATGGTAGAATTTGGTGAGGCATAAGAAGATACAAAACTCAGTTAGTGTCGTTGGGGCTTACCAATCATGAATGACTTGGATATTGGTTGGATCCACATGCATACCTTTCTCATCCACTATGTATCAACAATATTTAATTCTTTGCATACCGAAGGAACACTTATCCAAATCGGCATATAACTTGTGTTGTCATATGGTGCCCAAGACTTGTTGAATGTTCTTCAAATGCTCCTCCTAGGTTTTTCTAAATATGAGGATGTCATCCAAATATAGCACCACAAAAGAGTTTGTGAATGTATGCAATATATCATCCATCATCTGCATGAATGTGGAAGGGGAATTTGTCAAGACAAAATGCATGACCAACCACTCGAAGAAAACCTCTTTATACTTGAAGGTTATCTTCGATACATCAATTTTCTCAATTAGCGCTTGGTGGTATCTTGACTTTAGATCAATCTTACTGAAAAATTTTGCACCCTCGAGCTAGTCTAGAAGATCATCAATCTAGGGGATTGGGTACTAATTCTTGACTGTGATATTGTTCAGGGATATGTAATCATTACAAATTTTCCATGTCCTATCCTTATTCTGTACCAGAACAATTGGGCTTTTGCAAGGTGAGGAGCTTGGTTGAATGTGGTCCTTTAGAATTAACTCTTGGATTTGGTGTTTTATTTCTTCATTCTCTATAAAAGAGCGCCTGTATACATGGCCATTAAGAAGAGGAGAATCATATGTCAAATCAATTGAGTTATTTACCTAATAATGCAAAGGAACCCTAGTAGGTGAGGAAAATATGTCTTTGTTTTCTTCTACTATCTTGTCCACCTACTTATGTTGTGTAGAGATACCTTGTGAAAATGTTTTGGTGGTTGCAGTGATGTTTTGTTCACCTTCTGATAGGACCATAAAGAGGAAAAATATATTGGTTTGAAAGATCACCTTTCTTCACTTCTTCATAGAGATCAAAGAGACCATAGTAATTGGGACTTCCTCCACTACCTTGTAGAGTTGAACTCCTAAAGAAATAATGACACTAGAGGGCCTACATTTGTAAACAACATGATGATTTCACATATATGGTTTTCTTGAATGAACATCAAAATATTGAAGTGGGGAAACATCACACATTACCTCATATTTGAAGGGATTGATTCTGTAGTGCAAGTGACATTGCTAACTTACGCGGATGTCTCATTCTTGGATGAGCCAACTGATGGTGTATGGTTGAGGGTGTAGTTTCATTGTTAGGTTCAACATCTTGATGACCTATATTGATAATAGGTTCTTATGGATACAATTTTTAACAATGAAATGGAGCGAGATCCCCTTCCCCCACATCTTTGAGTGGAAGAGGCACACCCCTTCTTCAAGATCCTCTAGTTCCTATGGATGGACCTTTTTGGTAACAACAATGACATTGGGTTACACGTCAATGATATATTTTCCCTTAT
>ML787387.1:53621-99960 GCA_009831015.1 Picea engelmannii | reverse complement strand
CTCAGAGTATTTAATACCCAGTTTTTCTTATCAAGGTATGGAAGATTTTGGTGTACTCCGATATCCTCCGATCTCTTTCTTAAAGTAGAGTTTTCCTTGTGTATTGGTCATTGAAGTTTCCAATAGGGTAGTATTACTCCTTGAGGACATTAACAAAAGATCCCCAAGTGGTTTTTGGCCCAAAAATTGCAAACTCATCTCTCAAATGTTTCTCAAAGTAAGTTTCCCACCAATATAGGACACGAGGAATGAATTTAAGGAGTGTGAAGGTGATATTTTAACTGTTGGAAATTTTTTGGATATAGAAATAACCCTCTAATATACTTAACCAATTTTCCAAACCATCAATGTTTATTTGGACTTAAAATAAAGGAATGTCAAAGTTAACTTGTTACTTGAAGGATGTCACACCTCTGAAGTGACTATTGGTTGAAGGTGCCTTCGTTGTTGTTGGAAAACATGGAAGGATTTGGGACAAATTATCCATCATCTCCTTCCTTTATAATTCAAGGTATTCATCAAGCAATTGTTTGATAGGATATCCTACTCTGTCATCTCTATTTTCTTCCGCCATGGGAGGATGCTTGGACCTGTGGGATTTTTCTTCCCCGATATCAACTATTTCAAGACCCAACTCCTGATAGCCTAGCCTCATCAAGGAAAAGCACAAAGAGACAAAAAATAGTAGATTGATTTGATACCATTGATATAGAATATGTGGAGAACAAGATGAATGAATAAATATAACAAGGAAACACACATATATATTGAAAGAAACATAGTAATATAGTTAAAGCCATATTCTATTAATGAATGGAATAGAAAATACTATAAAATTAAAAGCACACAAACTAGGTAGAATGGTGGTAGATTATCCTTGAAGAGAGATATGTCGGATACACTCATTTGCAAGAAGTTGATCATGAAGAGGATAAAAGGGGATTTTTGTCCTAAGAAAAAATCCAAAGAGGAAAATCCCCTAAACATCCAAAAACCTAACCCTAATATATGAAGTGCTAAAAGGATTTTTTGGCACCGAGGTGGCTAGTTGACATGTCAACTTCCAGGGGATGCAACGTCTACATATGATCTTTGTTTTGGGTGCATGCCAACTCATTGGAAAGAACTAACTGAGAAATAAAAAAATTGGTAGGTGAAGGAATGACATGAAAACCCATAGTCCCTTAATGGTCAAATAACATCGTTTAGGGACTCAAAATGACCCTCGAATTTTTTGACTTGAAAAATTGTAGAAAAAATGACAAGATGTGGAGCCATTCTGAATCAGTGGAACATGTGGGTGGCCACCAATATCCTCCTGGATTAGTACTCCCCCCTTAGGAAGAAATGGTCCCCATTTCATCAAGTTCCTCCATAAAATGGGGAAACTTTTGTTGAATCTAACTCCTGGTGAGCCACTTTCCTTGCTTTGATGACCCGATAGAGTAGGATTAACTATTGGTGATCACCTTAATATTGTTGTCCATGATCCAATAAACTATATCCTTCTAAATGTATTCATGATTTAGTTCTATAGGATACTAGTGCTCGAGCATGTATGAAGTGTTCGAGAGAGGTGGAAAACATTGTTGAAGAAGTTCCACATTAAATACGGGGTGCAATCTAAGGAGAGGAGGAATACTGAATTAAAAATCATTCTCTTCCACAACCTTGGTGATGGTGTAAGGCCCATATCAGAATGGGAAGAGTTTCTGATGGGGTCCTATGAGGTGCTCTTTCTACAAATGAAACCATACCTTATCTCCCACCTGAAACTTTTGTGGTACCCGATGTTTATCGTGGAGATTCTTGTACTTGGTGTTAGATTTTTGAAAAATATCATGAAGTTGTTGTTGGATGTGTTGGATTCATTAAAAAAAAATTGGCTTCTCAATCAACCTTAGTATGAGCATGGGAGGACTCTTCTGTGCAACTACAATGGGTAGAGCTACATCAATGTGGGACAATGGTTGGAACCCCAATCACAACTGAAAAGGGATGTGGACAATAGAGATACAGAGGCCTATGTTGTAGCTATTTTGAACATAAGGAAGGATCTCATCCCATGTGCATGGATGTTTAGAATTGTACATCCTTAGGATATGAACAATCATCTTGTTGACTACCTTTGTTTTTCCATTAGTTTATGGGTAGTAGGTAGTTTATTATTCACCTTGGTGTCCATCATCGACCATAGTTTACACAATAAATTACTCAGGAACCTACTACCTCGATATGATAATGGTCTGTGAGAGCCCAAAATAAATCCAAACACCCTCAAAGAAGAGATTAGCAGTGGATTTTGCTGTGATACTCTTTTTGCGGGGTGCCAAAATGGCCATCTTAAAGAACCAATAAACAACCACGTATACAAAATAATTATCATGCTTGGTTGAGTCAATACCCGACAGATAATCCATGGATACTAACTACCAAGGATTCTCCAGGGAAGGTAAAGGATTGTACAACCCATGGTTCTTAATTGTAGGTTTAGCAATGGAGTAGGTGGTGCATGATATGATATACTTGTTGACATGGAGAATAACTCCCAAGGCTTCTCTGGGGTAGGTAAAGGAGTGTAAAACCCCTACTTCTTGATGGATGGTTTAACAATGGCATAGGCAGTGCATGATATGATATACCTGTTGATGTCTTTTTGGATTTTCAGCTAGTAGAAATACTTTTTAAAAATGACAATTGTCTTCTTCGCACAAAAGTGTCCTCCCACCTGACTCTAATGTGCCTCCCAAATTATCTTCTCATGCTCAGTTGAAGGAATGTAGAGATGGCCCAAATGGCATAGAAGTACATCATGGAGGTGAAAGTTTGGAACTTCTATCCCTGTGCCTAGTGCTTGATATTTAGTACTGAATTCAGAGTTTGTTTCATACAATTGAGGCCATCCATAAGTCTCATGTACACAAGATTCAAGAATCGTGGTTAGTGCCACAATCAGAGGTCAGTCGAGGCAATTTGCAACTAAATTTGTGTTTCCCTTCTTGTACTTAATTTTCAAGTGGAGTTTTTGTAGGTATGTAGACCATTTTTGGTGGTGGTCATTCTGTAACTTTCCTTGTGTATGCATGAATTAAACAGGTTTGTGATTAGTGTGGATGATGGTTCCCTTTCCCATAATATAATGATTCCATTGTCAATATTCCTGCATAATGGAGTACATTTCCTTGTCATAAGTGGGATACCTACAAAATGTGTCAGAGAGTGTCTCACTAAGATAGACCACTAGATGCCCATGTTGAGTGAGGAATGCACCAATAGCATAATATGAAGAATCTGTCTTAATATCAAATGGTTGTCACGGGTATGGAAGGATAAGGACTAGTGTCGAGAAGAAGAATACTTTCAAATCATCGAATTCTTTCTATTGTGATGTAGCCCAAACAAAATTGACCTTTTCTCCTGTTAGAAAAAACAAGATCGCGGAGCAATAAAATAAAACAAATGAGGAAATAAAACACAAAAGATACACAATACAATAGAGACACAAATATACATGATTCACCCATTTTGGGTTACGTCCACTAGAGAAATTTCCAGGTCCTTCCTTTTTATTATCCAACAAAATGAAGGGATACAACCTACAACACACCCGTTGTAAATTCCCCTTCTTTCTCTCACAATATCCTCTCTTAGAATACAATATTCACAATGATACACAACTACAACATAATTCCCTCATAAAACAGGGTTTCCTTCTAGGGAAAAAAACCCTAACAAATCTATATTGTCAGATCTGTGACTTAATGATGAATGGTCAAGATTGACTATGAAATTACAATATACATTTACAAGGAAAAATTTCCTTTGGGGGCTTCTCCCCTGAACCCCTATTGGACCCTATGGGGTGCAGGGCTAGTACAGTCTTCTGGGGTGTACAATCTTCATGGGGTATAAACATGGCTGAAAACAAAGACCTTTGAATGAGGAAGATAATCAGGCTCCACAACCAACAAATCTCCCTCTTGGAGACTAATCACAAAAACTCCATCATTGTTTTACTTGTTGGACTATGATCCACCTTGGACCTAATAAATTTTTCATATTCACCTTTATTCTTTAAGGAAAACTGAAATTGAGAAAGAACTTAGTTTCTCCCTGGTTACTCCCTTTGTTAACATGTATGCAGGATTCTGGCTAGTATGTATCTTTTCCAACTTCAAATGTCCATATTTAAATATGGATCATATGAAATGGTACCTGAGTTGTATATGCTTAGTATTATAATGGAAGGATTATTTTGTTTCAATATGAATGACACTCTCACTATCACATTACAACCTACTATTCTCCTGCTTCTTTCCCAATTCCTCCATACATCTCTATAACCAAATTATGTCTTTACTAGAATTTGTAGAAACAAAATGATTTGATTCCATTGTTGAAAGTGAAACAACCTTTTTTCTATTTCGAAATCCAACTTATTTTTGTTCCACCTACAATAAAAATATATCTTGTGGTGTTCCTCCTGCTATATTTATCACCTTCCATATCTCAATCAACATATTCCTATAGAACAATGTTTGAACCTCCAAAATATAATGCATGAGTATCAATACCTCTCAAATACCCGATAATCCACTTTACTGCCTCCCAGTGTTATTTCCCTATATTTTTGATATACCTGCTCACAATTCCCACTGCATGTGCAATATCTGGTCTTGTGCAAACCATTGCATACATCAAAATGCCAACTGTTGATTAATAAGGGACCATGGACATGTATTCTATATCCTCTTGTGTCTTGGGACACATTTCCTTGGTTAATTTAAAATGGATAGCCAAATGTGTACTGTTGGTTTTCATTCTACATTCTAAACCTCTCCAACACCTTCTCTATGTACTCACCTTTAGACAATGTCAATTTTCAATTTTTCCTATCTCTTGTTACTCTCATACCAAGGATTTTCTTTGCAGCACCAAAATCCTTCATCGCAAATGAATTAGATAATTTCTTCTTGATAACACTTGTATTGTGCATATTAGACCCTGCAACAAGCATGTCATCTACATACAATAGAAATATAATATAACTTCCATTTTCTAACCTTTTAAAAGAAACAGAATGATCAAAATGACACCTACTATAACCTTGTTATGTCATAAACCTTTGAAACTACAAATACCACTGCCTTGGATCTTTCTTTAGGCCATACAATCTCTTCTTCAACCTGCATACCAAAATTTCCTTCCCTTTGACCTCATACCCCCATGACTGCTGCATATAAATCTTTTCATCCAAATCCCCATGGAGAAAAGTTGTTTTTACATCTAACTGTTCAAGATTCAAATATTCTACTTCCACAAGACTTAAAATAGTCCTAATTGAAGTCATTTTAACAACATGAGAAAATATTTCATCAAAATATATACCTTAATTTTGTTCAAACCCGTTTACAACAAGTCTATCCTTGTATCACTTTTTTCCTCCATCTTATTCCTTCAACTTGTAAACCCATTTATTTGACAATGCTCTCTTTTCTGTAGGAAACTGAACCAAGTCCCAAGTATGTTTATTTACCAAGGAATCCATTTCCTCTTTCATTCCTTTCTCCCAATTCCTTTAGTGTCTACCTACATTGCCTCTTCATAACTTTCTGGTTCACTAGAATCAGTCAACAATAAATAATACAATGAAGAAGAGTATAGTCTAGGGGTTCTACTTAACCTAGTAGATCTTATAACAACACTTTCATGAGTTTGAGGTACCTGTTTCTCCTATTGTTGTATATATTGGTTTTCTGGTACCTTTGGAATTTCTTTTTTAGTGATCTCATCAAGCACTGTGTATTCTGGTTTTTCTTCTTCTTGTTTCCTTCCCTGTAATTGATCTTTATACATGACCTTCTCATTAAATATGACATCACTACTCCTAATCATTTATTTTTTTCATAATACCATAGGCTATAACCAAAATCATTAACCCCATATGCAATAAAGGTACACTTCTTAGATTTTTATTCAAGCTTTGTTCTATTTTCTTTATCAATTTGGACAAATGCTTCATAACCAAAAGTCTTTAGAAATTAATAGTGTACCTTTTTACCTGTCCAGGCTTCTTCTGGAATTCAACCATCCAAAGAACTTGAAGGTCCTATGTTTATCAAGTAAACAACAATATCTACAACATCTTCTAAAAAATGTAAGGGAAACCCTGTATGCAATCTCATACTCCTTGCATGCTCCATGATTGTCCTGTTCATCCTTTATGACACACCATTTTCTTGTGGTGTTACTGGAACTGTCTTCTCTCTAAGAATCCCATGGTATGAAAAATAATCATCAAACTCCTTGCTGGAATATTCACCTCCATTGTCTGATCTAAGACACTTCAACCTTTTTCCTATCTCATTCTCAAACAAAGCTTTCCATTTCTTAAAAGTATCAAAAACATCAGATTTTTGTTGAATGAAATAAACCCATGTTTTTCTAGTTGCATCATCAATAAAAGTAACATAATAATGAGAGACACTAAGAGATGATACATGAGATAGTCCTCATACATCTGTATGCACAAGATCTAACCTTTCACTCTTATTTACCTTTCCAACTCTAGGAAATATGACTCTCTTATGTTTTCCATAAACACAATGCTCACATAAATCCAAATCAATTTGTTTAATATCTGCAAAAAAAATCTTTTGTGAAGTATCTGCATCCCCTTCTCACTCATGTGTTCAAGCCTATGATTCCAAAGTGTTATATCTACTTCTGTAGAAGCTAAAGACATAGAAGAATCAATATTACCAGTACATAAATACAATGTACCTACCTTCTCTCCTTTTTCTATCGCCAATGATCCTTTGGTGAACTTCCACGCCTTATCTATAAATATGGATATACAACCTTCACTTTCCAACTGCCCTATTGAAATCATATTTTTCCTTATATTTGGAACATATCTTAGCTCTTTCAACAACCATTGGTTTCCATTATTTTGTTTTATTCGTACCTTACCCATTCCAACAATTTTGCATGGTGCATCATCACCCAAATGAACCTGTCCAAAATCACCTTGAACATAATCTAGAAAATGTTTCCTATGGGGTGTGCCATGAAATGAAGCCCCTGAATCTACTACCCAAGACTCATAAATATTATCTAAATAAAGAATCAACACATATTGTAACACATCACCTGTTACATTTTCTTCCTGATTTTTCTCTTGTTGTCCATCTCTTTGTTTCTTTCGATCTCTGCAGTATTTCCTTGGATGTCCTTTCTTCCCACAGTTCCAACACTCTATCTTTTCTAGTCTGGATTTGGATCTTCCCTTCCTAGAATTCCCATGGTTCCCTGATCCCTTTCCTCTATCTTTTTTTCTTCCTATGTTCTCCACAGTCAACACATTACCTGATGTCTCACCTATGATTTTCCATCGCATTTCCTCTCTAAGGAAAACACCAACAACATCATCAAATTTTAGAGTGTTTGAACCAAATACAGAGTTACTTATAGCCATGACAAATCCATTCCATCTTTCTGGAAATGAGAATAGGATTATAAAATCCATGACCTCATCATCAAAGTCCACTTTTACAGAACTTAACTGATTAGTAACCATATTAAATTCATTTAAATGATCTACAACAGACCCACCTTATGAAATCTTCATATTAAATATTCTCTTCTTTAGAAATACCTTATTGGATGTTGAGGGTTTTTCATACATTTTATCCAATGCATCCATCAGCTTCTTTGTTGTATTTTCTTTTGAAATATTGAAATCCACTAACACTGCCAGGCTCAGCCATATCGTTCCTAGTGCCTTTCTATCAAGAACCTCTCATTCTTCATCCTTCATGGTCATATAATTATTTTCTATTCCACCGAATGGTAGGAATATATTCTTATGATACAAATAATATTCCATCTGCATCTTCCATAACTAGTAGTTTTGGCCATTAAATTTCTCGACCCTAAAATTTTGATCTTTCGCCATTGCTTCCACTCCAATCAGGAACCTTCTTTCTTTCCTACCAATTAATTTTCACTCTGATACCAGTTGTTAGAAAAAATAGAATCACAGAGAAATAAAATAAAACAAATTCAGAAATAAAACACATAAGATATACAATATAATAGAGACACAGATATACGTGGTTCACGTAGTGTAGGCTATGTCCACTAGAGAAATTTCTAGGAACTTCCTTTTTATTATCCAACAAAATGAAGGGATACAACCTACAACACACCTACTGTAACTTCCTCTTCTTTCTCTCACAGTCTTCTCTCTCATAATACAATATTCTCAATGATACACAACCGCAATACAATTCCCTCATAAAATAAGATTTCAGTCTAGGGAAAAAAACCCTAACATAATCTCTACCATCAGATCTGTGAATTAATTATAAACGATCAATATTGACTATGAAATTACAATATAAATTTACAAGGAAATTTTTCCTTCGGGGGTGGGACACTGCCCTTGAACCCCCCAACCCAGGGGATGAGCCCCCCGGATCCCATGGGTGGGAAATAGCCCTTGCAACCCCCCTGCATGGAGGAGTGTACAGTATTCAAGGGGTATAAACATGACTAAAAACAAATACCTATGAATAAGGAATATAATCAGGCTTCACAACCAAAAAATATCAAATGGTTGTTGTAGGTATGGAATGATAAGGACTGGTACTGAGAAAAGGAATACTTTCAAATACTCAAATTATTTCTATTGTGATGCATCCCAAACAAATTTTTCCTTGGATCCACCCTTGGTCACATGGATTAGGGGAAAAGTGATATGAAATAACTTGAACAAAAACATGTGGTAGAATTTGTGGAGCTCAGTTAGTGTCTTCGAGTCCAACCAAGAGTGAATGACTTGGATCTTGGCTAGATCCACATACACACCCTACTTATCCATGATGAAACCAAAATATTAAATCCTTTGCATGTTGAAGGAAGACTTCTCTAAATTGGCATATAAATTATGTTGTCACAAGGTGCTCAAGACTTGTTGAATGTTATTCAAATGTCCCTCCCAAGTTGTTCTAAATGTGAGGATCTCATCCAGATATATGACCACAAAGAATTTTGTGAGTGGCTGTAATATATCATCCGTCATCCATATAAATATTTTTGGGGCATTAGTCAAGCCAAAAGGCATGATTAAACACTCGAAGAGACCTTATTTAGACTTGAAGGTTATCTTCCATAGATCAATTTTTTTAATAGACACCTGGTGGTAGCCTGACTGCAGATCAATCTTTATGAAAAATTTGGCACCCTTGAGCTAGTCTAGAAGATCATCAATCTCAAGGACTGTGTATTGGTTCTTCATTATGATCTTGTTCAGGGATCTATAATCAATACAAAGTTGCCATGTCCAATCCTTATTTTGCACCAAAACAATTGGTTTTCCGCAATGTGAGGATCTTGGTCAAATGTGGCCCTTTAGAATTAGCTCTTGGATATGGAGTTTAGTTTCTTCATTCTCCATAATAGAGCACCTATATACCAGACCATTATGAGGATAAGCTTCAATTTTTAAATCAATTGAGTGATTTACCTAAAAGTGCAAAGGCACCATAGTAGGTAATGCAAATAGGTCTGTGTTTTCTTCTACTATCTTTCCCATCTTCTTTTGTTGTGTAGATAGACCTCATGTAGAGGTTTTGGTAGTTGTAGTGATATTGGGTTCACCTTCTAACCGAACCATAAAGAGGACAAATCTCCTGATATAAGAGATCACCTTTCTTCACTGCTTCACGAAGATAAAAGAGAGTGTATTACTTGGGACTACCTATGGTACCTTTTAGAGTTGACCTCCAAAAGTAATAATAACATTATGTGGCCTATATTCGTAAACAACATGACATTTCCACATATATGGTTGTTATAAAATAACATCACAAACTTCAAGTGGGGAAACATCACATAATACCTTATCTTTAAATGGATTGATGCTATAGTGTAGGATACTTTGATGGCTGGCATGGATGTCTCGTCCCTGGCTGAGCCAAATAATGGTGTATGGATGAGGCTACATCGTCATTGTTAGGTTCATCTTATTGACGACTTCTACTAAGATTAGGTTCTTCTGGCTATCATTATCAACAATGAAATGGAGTGGGGTCCCATTCACCCACATCTCTGAATTGAATAGGAACTCCTCTTCTTTGGGATCCTTTTGTTCCTCTAGATATACCTTTGTGGTAGGGATGGTGACATTGAGCTCTACATCAATGGTCCATTTTCCCTTATCTAGTTCTAAATCGGAATTTGATCTGACATTTGACTATGAGGATTTCATCTGAACCAACAATAACTATTCAGAGTGATAATCATCAGTGTTCTGCTAAGGTATTTTGTGGAATTCGTACCACTTTCCATTTTACTTCTTCGACTTCTCATTACCCTTCTTTGCTTGTGGCTTGTACTGGTTGTCCTAGGCCTAGTCATCCTTAGTATGTCCCTTTTTTATGGGATTTTGGGCCACCTTTATCGTGCTTCTACTGCAAGGGGTTTGCAGAAATGAAATCCAACTTATTCTTTTTCTTGATATTGAGATTGTATTGATAAGCAACTCACAATGAGGAGGTTTCCAGGAACTACATATCTTCTTGGATATACCTATGTAGGCCATTGTTGTGCCTTGGAACTAGGTGCCACTCAGAGAGTTTAATACCTTGTTTTATGTGCAAGATATGGAAGATGTTGCCGTAATACAGCACCGTTTGGTCTCTCCCCTGACACAAAGTTTTCCATATCCTATACTGGTCATCATAGTTTCCAATAGGATAGTAATTCTCCTTGAGGAATCAAAAAAAGTTTCCCAAGTGGGTTTTGGCCCAAAAATTGTAGACTCATATCCAACATGTTTCTCATAGTAAGTTTCCCACCAATATTTGACATGGGGAAGGAATTTAAGGAGCACGAAGGTGATCTTTTCATTGTTTGAAATATATTGGATAGAGAAATAACCCTCTAGCAATCTTAACCATTTTTCCAAAGTGTCGACATCTATCTTGAATTCAAATAAATTAATATCAAATTTAATTTGTACCTTGACAATATTCACACCTTCGAAGTGACTGTTGGTTGAAGGTTCCTTTGTTGTTGTTGGCATCCATCGAAGGATTTGGAAGAAATTATCCATCTTCTCATTCCTCTGTCTCGCTAGGGATTCCTCAAGCAACAATTTAATAGGATTTCTTGTTCCATTGTCTCTCGTTTCTTCCACCATAGGATGATTCTTAGGCTAGTGGGAGTGTCATTCCCCAATCTCAACTGGTTCAAGGCCCAAATATTGATAACCTGACCTCATTGGAGACATGTACAAATAAACAACAAATTGCAGATTGTTATGATACCACTGATCCATACTATGCAGAGAATGACATAAAGGAAAAAATATAACATGGAAACACATAGATATATTGCAAGAAATATAGTAATAGATTTAAAATTGAATTCTATTAATGAATGTAATATAAAAGACTGTAAAATGAAAAGCACACAAACTAGCTAGAATGGTGGTAGCTTATCCCTGAATAGAGATGTGTTAACTATGTTTATTCACAAGAAGCTGATTACAAAGAGGTTGAAAAGGGAATTTTATCACAAGGATAAAGACAAAGAGGAAAAACCCCTAAAAATCCAAAACCCTAACCCTACGAGATGAAGTGCCAAAAATATTTATGGGTCTCAAGGTGGCTAGTTGACATGTCAACTTCTCGAGGGCACAACATTTGCATATGAACTCCATTTTGGGCATAAGATAGCTTGTTGGAAAGAAAAAATTGAGAATTACAAATTTTGGTAGGATATGATATGCCATGGAAACTCTAGGCCCCCAAAGGGCCAAAAAATGTCGTTTAGGGCCTCAAAATGACCCTGAAAGTTTGGGACCTGAAAAACTATAGAACAACTACCAAGATGTGGAACCATTATGAATTAGTGGAACATGTGGGTGGCCACCAATATCCATCTAGATCATCGATCGACTTATCTAAATCTAGTTTTGGGTAACCTATGGGACTTCCAATATACCTAAGGGTACATGGAAGTGAAATTATGTATACAAGTGTTGTCTAATGCGGTACTACTCAAAGGGGTGTCAAAATGGGTTATGAGGGTGTCAAACTAGGTGAAACTACTTGTATTTCCTATGTGTATTATTCCTTGACTGTAGATTTACCTGAAAAATAGATCGTTGTGTTGTTTATAGATTTTAGGATATGTATCTAGCATTAAAAAAGAAAAATATCTAAAAATCTTGGCTAGAAAAAGTGCTCTAATACCACTTGTAGTGTTCGTTATTAGCAAAATAAAATATTTAGAGAAGAAATTAAAACATATAGCAAAATTTAGAGTGAAAATGACAAATTATAATAGCAATAGGAATTTGTAGGAAAACCAAAATACTAGAATTAGCAACACCTTCATTGATGAGAAAAATGTTCACTTGCCTCTTCGAGGGGGAAACATTTAGTTGAGAAAATATCCAATTAAAATATTCTTCACAAGACATCTCACTACCTTTCTTTTACTTCTTTATGTAGTCTCAATCTAACCTCCTAGGAACATTCTAGTGAAGGAACTTTTTAGTGGGTGGAACCTTCTATCAAGCCTTCTTATAGTTATCACTTTCACACTATATTTACTACATGGGACTTATTTGATAGAGGTTGCCTATATATATATATATATATAAGGGGGTTAGGGTAGGACCCTAACAAAAGAGAACCCCACCCAATTTAAGATTTCCTAGTGTATATAGAAAAATCTAGTTTCTTAGGTCCTTCAAGTAAAACTATTATAAACTTTAAACCCATTCTTATCATATAAACATGGTATATTAAGTATGCACTCAACAAATGAGTGGTTGGAAATTATAAGATATAGGATATTATGATCAAATTCTGATTCAAATGCAGAGTCAATAATCCCATAAGAATATGGGGAATGAGACACACATTCCCATTTTTCTTAGATGATGTAACTCTTCTATGCCAAAGGATTATAGTCCTTAATAAATTGCAAATTCCTTGCATATTTTTCAACTATTGGCCTTGCCATCAAGGAGAAATGGGTTTTCAATAAGAGGGATCATGTAAATATTTAGCAATCACCATTGTATATAAATCCATATCTAAATATGCTCATTTCTCTTTGATTTTATCTTATGGAATGACAATTCTCTCTTATCCTACTGTCAATACAAAAAATGGTAGTCTTACTTATCCATCCAATCCCTTTTTGGCAATGAAACTATCTCATCACCATGTTACTAAATCATTAACCCTGGTGGAACATTAAAGAAGTGAGATTCTAAAATGAATACATGATATTCCCTTAAATGTAAGGATCCTACAATGGAGTGAATGATATGCCACATGGTTTACCGAAACAAATATGTTCAAAGGAAGTTACAAAGTGGAAAAAATCCACTATTTTTACATTGATTTTTTTTCTAATATTCAGTAGGAATTTTGTTGGAAGCTATAGATCTACCCGATTAATGGGAGATTTTATCATAGAAAATTTCCTATTGGGATGTTAGCCCATTTTATGAAGATCCAAACCATCATAATTTGAAAAAAAATGAATTTAAGTAGAACTTTGCATTAATGGAAAAAACTAGACTCATTGCAAAGATTGAGCTTGTCCAAATTTTAACACTAATATGTTCTCCTTTTCAATGTGCCTTAATTGAACACTTATATAATCAATGCATTTGATATTTTAGTGAATGTGATCATCATATCTGTATTTCTTTAGTTGGACATCAAACCTCATCAAAAGTTGTTGTTTTCATAATATTCATTATCATGATATTGCAAGAAGATAGAACAATAAGTTTATTATAAAATATTTGAACCTATTTTTTCTTATATGACTTCATTGTGGATATTAATAGGATAATTTTGAGAAACAAATAAGTGTGTATCCCCTTTTCCCTCTAGGTATGGGAGTTTAGAATATGTATATCTTGTTGCATGATAATCCTTTCCCTTATCCAAATAACTCCTTTGTTCCGTTGGTTTTTTACCATGTTCCATAAACATATGGGTGATACACCATTGTAATTATCACCAATGTAGACCTATATTAAACATACATCTATCAAGCATTGAGAGGGATCGAATTTCTTGAGGTGTAAATTTTTTTATCATTTAATATGAAGGAATTAATGCATGACATGGAATTAAATCGTAAAAAATTTTACATCTCAATAAATTCAATCCCTCTTGGTGGTGTTTAATAGATCCATATTTAATATTGGTGTATGATAGTTTAAATTTTTTTAGATGTTGTCATGTATGTATGTGAGAACATCTATGTCAAACTAGGATGTAGATCACCTAGCATTTTTTACTACAATGAGTTTCCATAAATGTCTTTCATATGATTAAATTAATGTTTAATTTCAAAACATTTGTAATAAGAATGACCTTCTAATCCTTTTATCTCATCAAGACTATGCATATTTATGAAAACATCTTGCCAATCTTTTTGAGCATAGAAAAAAATTCTAAAGAAAATCAATTAATTCCTTACCATTTTTTTCTTAAGGTCTAATAAACCAAAATTGATATTAGTGTACATTACAATCATCATCATCACTATCAATTATTAAAAGGATGTCATCTTAGATTTTTCATTATTATCAATTTTTTGGTTAATTCCCCCTATGAATAGGTGAAATCCCCCTTGGATCAGGTTTCCTTCGATCCAAGACACAAGGACAATAAATGGTTACTAATTTCTCTTTAGACCTATTTAGACCTAGGTTGTCCTCACTGCTCCAACCTTTGACCTTGTTGTCCAAGCTCCTAGGTGCAAGATAGGACCAACAATGAACAAAGAGGAATCTCCTTTCTTATACTCTATAATCTTAGGTGAAAATAAATATAACTATGATGACTTTACAACAATAGACATACATGTGATCAATAACAAATCATATGAAGGGAATAGGCCAAGTTACATATTAATATAAAGACATGGTTAAGAACTTAAAATCCAACGTTGAGAGCATCTCCAAGGTTTCTTATCTATCCCTCTCCTCAATGTATCAAAATAAGAATTATGAAGCTCTCATGGATTCTCCTTACAATATCAAAGTTTTGACACTTTGAAATCCTTTCTTCCCTTTCACCTTGGAATGCACTCATTATATAGGAGTTGGAGGCTTAATTCATGAAGTGTTTTAGGAAATGGTTGAGCATTTAGCTCCATAATTTGGAATTGATTTTACCTAAGATGGAGCCACAATATATGACTTGAATCCCTTACTTCAACTTCTTAAAACTAACCCTTATAATAAGGTGGGCTATCCATGACTCCCTCGAACCACTTCAACGCTCCGCCAATAGTGAGCACAAATCATTGCCAATGATCCATATACATGGGAAGGGGAGAGTTGATAAGAGTTCAACACTCCCTATACATGGGAAGAGGAGTTTTGATAAGATTTCAATGTTCCATATACACGGGCAGGGAGCATTGACCTTAAAAAATGGTCAAAATATCAAGGTAAAAGGCATGATTTCAACCTTTTCATGATGAGTTTTTTTCCTCCACAATGACTAGGGATTATGACAAATGTTCTTCCATGGTGTCAAGGTTGTGACACTTAATAAAGTGCATGCGAAACTTAGTAAGGTGCATATGACACTTGATAAAGTGCATGTTACACTTAGTAATGTGCATACAACACTTACGCCACTTAAGTGTGACATGGTGGTGTGACATTTAGGTGTGTAACAATCAAGCATTACAAGAGTATCATATTTATCAAGAGACCTAAGGAATAACCATTTCTTTGGATGTGTGTATTTATAAGAGAGATTAAAATAATTATTGACCATGCTGTTACAACCTTAATTGCCAATCCTAGGGACTCATGGATGAGCCATTGATGCTTCATGTTGAGACACACTCTTCTTGCAAGGATTTTCCCTAGTTTTGAGGATGGTTGCACATGAACTGCTTGACAGAGCATGAATGATCACTACCTAGCTGATATGCATCCCACAACTAGCCACTGGCTACACTAATGCCAACCCATGACCACCTATATAACCTTGTAAATTTGGTGATTCACGAGGAGATCAATGTTGGGTGAGTTGGTTATCTCATGATAGGATATTGGGAACTATCAATCCAACCAATTTCACTAAGTAATAGATATATAGAAGCATCTCATATCCTCCTCCACCAATCTATATATAGAAGGAATTACTTGTGAAAGAGGAGCAAGAATCATTTATAGGTATATGCTATAGGATTGTTCATAGGAGCTTATTCATATAGATAAGTATTCAAGTTAGGTTATCCTTGCTTGAGTGAGGGATGAGGAGGAGCACGAGAAATGAGTCTTGGAGGAATGCATCAAGACTCAAGGTAACACAATATTTATGTATTTGTACATTGGATTCATGTGTGTGTGTGTTTTCCCCTTTCCACACTATTGTTCTCAATTGTAAATGATATATATGATCTCTCCTTGAGTAGATTGGATTACATCTAGACTAGATTTGTTATTTCCTAACACTTGGAGAATTCCTAGATTGGTATTTATTTGTCACTTGTGTACATGAAGTAGACTGTAGGAGCTATATCAGCTAGGACATACGAGGAAAACCACCAGTTTAAAAGGTATGTCATTCTCTCTCTCTTAGTGTAAAAAAGGAATCAATTTGTTTAGATATAGGGAAACCTTGTAGCTATCTATACCCAATGTATGTCTTGGATTAAGGGTAGATCCAAGGGAGTTCTTTCTTTTCCATAGGCTATAATTATTCATAATAGAATCGGCGACTCCAATGGGGAAGGATCTTTGATTATTCCTTAGTTTTGTTTTCCGTGTTTCTTTACCTCTGAAACATTTTTATGTATCTTTGTAGTCTTCATTGCCACTCTTTATGTAGATATATCTATTATATTTCTCATACTTTGGCTAGATTTGGGGATTTTTCCACAAATTTTGTAGGCGATTGTGATTGACTGGTTCATACCAAAGTGACTAGTCGCGACTGCATAATTTTCGGGCCATGACCACCTGCAGATGGTCGCTAGTTGCATACCTACTAGGCCGCGAACACTTATAGAAAGTTGCTAGTTGCATACTTTCTAGGATTCGACCACCCCTATCGGCGGTTTTTTCTAGATTTTTCTAAGTTTCCTTTGTCATATTTTTCTGAGTTTCCTTGTTTAGATATGTTCAAGTTTCCTTAGAATAGATATTTTCCCTGTGTGAGGCTCTTCTTTTTTGTTTTGAGTGTGCAGTAAATTTGAGATTTCTTGATTAGTGTTTTTGCATTGGTTTGTTTGATTGATCTTGTTTTCTAGTGAGTGGATATCTAGGAAACCTCCCATATAGATCATTTTATATAGAGTAGTGTGTCTTTGTCCCTTTTGCATCTCGTTTGTGTTTATTAAAAGGTGTTGCATTGCTAGTTCATTCTTTCATGTTTTATGTTTTTTGATCCTGTGTAGACATTGGAGTGTGATAGGGGGGATCATGACCAATATCACTCAACCCTTTTCTTACTATTTTTTGGTTTTATCTGCATACTTATTTTCTTAGATTAGAAAAAATTGGCATTTCAAAAAAAAATAAAAAATTGCTAGGATAAAGCTTTTGGGTGTTTTGAAAGAAATTGCATTGTTGTGTTTTACATTCAAGGATCTTGTTTAATCCTTTGGTTTTCCTTACATGGTTGTTTCATTATTGTGAGGTTGTCTTGATTTTTAAAAATGAAAATGAAAATTTTCTCTTCCCTTCCTTTGGTAGATTTCATCGAAATCAAAAGTTGCATATTTTGCAAGAATATTTTCTCTTCTTTGGATTGTAAAGAGTAAAAAAACATGATTGAAGTTTCATTCATTCCCTTGCCTAATCAACAACCATAAGAAAAATAACACATAATCTAAAATCAATTAGATTCATTTTCTTGTTAGAAAACCAACATAGATAGGATTGGGGCCTTGGTGTAGGATTGGCGATTTAACTCTCCAAGACCACATACAATCAACCTAGAAGTCACTAAAGAGTGTTCAAATTCATTATGACAATGAGTGTGTTGGGAATATCCTATAAAATAGGATTCAATCATGAGGTTTCATTGGGGAAAGTAGGGTGCCATCCCCTCTCTTCTTGTCTTGGTTTTTGCTAGACTGCTTCGAATACTACGTGTATGGGGGTCTCAAAAGTTCCACACCTCTCTACAAGGTAAATATTTTGAGGCTTTGGACTTAGTTTCCATTCCCATACGTCTGTTTATACCTTTGACTACTTCCATGGTCACTGATTGTGAGGTGGTAGCCATAGTAACCTTTTCTAAGTATCTATAGAAGTGACTTTGGGTGGTAAGTGCCTGTGGTACTTTGGGTAGACGTTCAATCCCTATTTTATTTCCCCTAGAGGGTGCCCACCTTAATAAAGGGTACTTGCATCAGTCAAGTATATTTCATGTGGGCTATCATAATTGTTCATCATACCTTTGCTCGCCAATATTTTGGGGACTTGACATCCCTAGAGGGTTGGTTTTCGGAAAGCCACTTGATCCATTGGTTTTTCTTGATGATTGCCTAGATTTTATAGGGGTGTGCTCTTGGGTTCGAGTCTACATTGACCATAATATTAATTTTTATTTTGGTTATAATATATTGTTTTCACCATGGATGAAAAATTACTTTGTTTATCCCATCAACAATGAGGAATTGCACCTATACTAGAGGAACAAACACCTCTTAAGTGACGAGTAGTAGGTGACAGAGAGTTCTGAGATTTAGATAGAAGGTCTAGGGAGAGTGAGACACTTGAAGTCAAGGTGGTCAATGAAATTCCTCCACCTCATTTTAATCCTCCTTTGACTAGTCCTAAGTACATTATACTTGTCTAGGTTAGAGAGATATTTAATGAGATGTTTTTATTATTTAGTTATCCTCACACCATGTCGGACCCGATTATTTCATCTAGTTTGCCTAAACCTTCAAGCCCATATATGAGCATTATAGGGGCACCCCAATGATATCCACCTTTTCTTCCCTTAGTGCCTTTGGACCTGCACCAGCTATGCCCATTTCATCAGGTGTCTCCATTTTGGGGATGTTAGTCATGTCTTTTTTTCCTTCACGTGTATACCTAGCATTAGCACTCCCATCCCATCGATTGTGATTCCCACACCTGGATATTCATCCATTGGCGGGGAAAGCCTTGTTTTCAATTCTATGAGTGGAACTTCTTCCACCCCCAATGTCCCTATAGGTAGATAAATGATGCGAAATGTTGGTTTTTCGTTTGGATGGAAAATATCTAGTGGATTTGAGGTTGTTCATAGTTATTATTGAGGCATTGGTGTTTCTAGGGGATTTAACATCATGTGAGGTAGTAAATCGATTCCTAGAGGTTTTATTCCCTCTAAATTTATCTATGCTCTTGGGGGCACATTTTTTCTTGAGAGTAGTGGGCCTTCTAGTTATATTAATGTTTCTTTGGGCATTCCCCTTGGGGGAAATTATGCTCTGTGGGATGGTTATCCTTTTATCCACATGTATGGTATTGGAAGTTACTTTTGTGGGGATATTTTTGGTCAGGGGAGTAGCATTCCTTTAAGTTCCATGTCTACTCTTGGAGGTAATCCTTTTGGGGACTTGTTTGGCCCTAGAAGTAATAATGTTTATGGGAGTCCTTTTATCCTCCTTGGAAATCCTGTCGGGGGCATGTTTGGTCCCGAACATAGTCAATATCCTGGGATTGCTTCCATCCCTAGGAGAAATAACTCTTTTGGACCTTTGAATCCATCTGGAAACATGAATATGTGGGTCTCAGGGTCCATCTGGGTCACTTGATGCTTCATCATCCCACAAATATTCCTTTTCCAACACTTCATTTCCTTTCTTGGTGATGTTAGACTTACTGGACTTGTCGTGTTTGACCAATGACCCCTTTCTCCATGATATGTTATGGTCGGATATACCTTATAAGTTACTATATGACATGTTGACATTTGATCGTAATCCAAGAGAAGACTCGTCCACACATATCATGACTTATCACGTGTAGTGTCCGTCCAACTCTTTGATTGACGTCAATGTTAGAATATTTCTTTTCCAATGATCCATGATTGGAGGTGCCACAAAATGGTACATAGAACTTAAGGGTTCTTCCTTTTCTAACTTCAATAACTTGGCTATGGATTTTTTGATGCACTTTCAATTACCCATTATGTATGTTTGGGACATAGATATTGACATCCCTATATCAAGATACATATACTCACATTTTTTATCATATTCATGAGTGGAGAAAAAGGCGTAGAATGATCAAGGCCCAAATTCCTGACCAAATCCTCATGGAGTGGTTCACCAAATCCCTCTTACCACCTATCTCCAAGGATGACTCTATGGTAGGGGGAAATTCTGAGGAGGAAGATATCTTATGTGCCCAACATATAGACTTGATATGTTCTCAGTATGGAAGTCTCTATGATATCATCCCACATGCTCCATGGTCGTCAATTGATCCTCACATGCCAAACCAAGGACCCCATGCCAATGATGTGGTTCATTAGGTTTCTAGTGCATTTGTGGTTCAATTAGATGGACATTTCGATAAGATCCACATTTCATCAAACCCACCAACTGCTCCACCCACCACCTAAACAGTTCAAACTCCCTTTCAACCCATCAAAGTGAATTTGGTGCAATCCATGCAACTGAAGAATCCTCAACAACCTAGGGGGAAGAAGAAGAGTAAAAAGATAAATTCTAACAATGAATGTGGACCCCCTCAAGCCCAAAACAATACTAGGGGAGGCATGAAAAAGAAGAAAAATAATATATTTCCTTGTAGGATATGTGGGGAGGATCATCCTACTCACTAGTGTCCCAAGATGATCGAGATTCATCGATACATTTCCCAACGTAATCCTCCCCAACAACTTATTGTCCTGACCCATCCATTTCCCCCCCAACCATAACAAATGGTTGCATAAAATATTGTCCTTTTGCAAGGGGGAATGGAAGTACTCCTTAGTTCAAGGGGTTGTCCTCATCCAACAACATTATGATGTGTGATCAAACTATTTTCTTAAAATATTGAGCATGCAACTATGATACTCCTAGGGTAGGTCATACAAATAAAGAGCCAACTTCCTCTTCCCATCCTAGTGGCCCTTTCCTTTGAGACATTGCTTCATTGACCCAAGGGTGTTCTTCAACACACAATTCATAATACAAATACACGTACCACCCACAACTACAACATTGTGGAGGACTTGGCCTAGGCACCAAGTGCCATGTCTTCTTTAGAATTCCTCTAAAGTTTCCCCACATAGAGGAGATATTTGTTGTCAAAAATAGGAAAGGTTGATCCCTCAGAGTCTAGTTTTATTTCATTTGACATGGACCAATCTTGTAATCGTCTTTCCTACCAAATTGTTTCTCATATTAAAGTGAGAGTAAATGGGAAAAACATCTTCCATGCAGTGGTTGATGAAGGTTCCTTGACTTGCATTATGTTCATTGTCTGTTGAAAATCCCTTGGCTCTCAAAATATTGACCTATCACACCATATTAAATGCCTTTGATGGACATATGTTCAAACCTCATGGTATTATCACCACACTTCCCATTAAGTTAGGTGGTGAGACTGTCTTTGTTGAGGTGAAGGTGGTAGATGCTCCTTTGGAGTATAGTTTTATACTTGGGTGAACTTGGTTCTATGAGATGATCACATTTTTGTCGTCAGTATTTAGGGTCCTTCACTTTCCTCACCAATGAAATATCATTGTGATTGATCAACTTGCATTTTGTACCCCAGACCTTGGAACTGATGCAGGTTATAATATACCCTTTGTCGGTGATTCTCAAAACTCTTATGTGAGTGTTGGTGTGGGGATGTTCAAAAAATCCTCATTAATGGGTACATTTCCCATTCCCCCACCACCTCCTTCTATTATTGTTGGTCCTATCAATATGATATCTTCATTTTCTAGTGGATCCCTTATGTCTTTCGATCCTTGGGTGGTTCCTCACCCTAAAAAATTTGAGTCTTATGGAGCCAGTATGCTGCTAATAATGTCTAACATTTCCTCCCCAAATATCTCGCCAATATTAACTGACATTGGTTAGAAAATCCATCCTCATATGGAGTTTGATCAACCTACTCTATTTGCATGGGTTTTTCATTCTCCAAGTTCACATGATTTCCTAGATATTGAGTTCGCTTCGGATAAGTCCATACTTGATTTCATGGATTCCATCGTTGATCCCAAGGATGAGGTGACACATCGATCATATTTTCCTTATTTGGAGAAAACAAGAGTTAACATGATGAGTCTTGATTCAGGACTGGGGAAATTTGCTAGACCATCCAATAGACCTCCCAATCTTGACCCTTTTACACCTCAGTTATATTTTTTGGAACTTGTCACCGAGTTGTTTTCTCTCCATTTCTCTGAATATTTACATTTCATACCTCCTTCACATATTTATGGGCATCACCAAGGAGATTTCATAGTTCATGAAACCACTCATGATGAGTATCTTCAGTTGTAGAAATCTGTTACTATGTGGTGTGGCCTGGGCATGGTGTGCCATGTGATTCCAACATCGACCATGAGTTCCTTGATGATGATAAATATCATTGGCATGAGCCTAGAAATGGGATCTACTTTTCATAAATCATCAAGATGTATAGTTCCTTGTACATAGGTGGTGGTGTGAGTGCTTTTTGTTTTGCATATATCATATCCAAAAAATCCATTTTTTTTTTTGAGATGCAAATGTGCATTTTAACCCCGAGTCTTGTATTTTTGGATGTGTTTTACAAGAATCGATGATTTTTAGTTTGGAATTTTTTATGGAAATCCATTGAACTAGAGGTATGTGTCTCAAACAGGCATATAGGAATAGGTTTTTTCCTGTGACATCATCTTTCATTATTAACCATCTACTCTACCATCACAATGCCTTAGGTTTGATCCCATCATTTGTGAAATTAGCCACTCCATTTTTGCATGTTGTAACTTTCACAGTAGTGCATGCCCTCCATGGGAACCCTACTTATCACCCTGAATGTCATCTGGTGCCCATGATGTGATTTAACATAGGCTTGAGATCCCCCTTGTAGACCAACCATGACTTGAAGTTGAGACTCATTCTTCTCTCTTCCTATATGTTCTTTCCATATCTCAAGGATGTTCCCATTATTTTATGTTACTTTATGGTCACATATGCACTTGTTTCTCATGTCGTGATGCCTACTATTGCATTGTTGTTTTCCTTGATCCTACCTACCACCATTGAAATCACTCTTGACCACTTGATTTTGAATTCCATTTATTTTGTTTAGTGACCTTTACCCATGGAGAGAACTGATGCTATGAGTGGACCTCACTTTCCAATACCTATTTTCATTCATTTTTCTTAGGTCGGTTCCATGCGCTTGGAACATAGAATCATGTTGTTAACCCACTTGTTCTCTTCAGATGAGCTAACTTTTAACTCTTTTTCATTCTCGTTAAACCATGAAAAAGACACATTGATGAGCTCACTTGTAATTCTTTTTCATGCTCCTTAAACCATGAAAAAGACAGCTCTCGAGTATACTTTTACCTCTTTTTTAGGCTCGTAAAAACTATATGAAAAAAGACATTATTTAACACACTTTTATCTCTCTTTTGCACTGGTTAAACCATGAAGGAGACACTCAAACCAAAAACGAGTGTGTGTAATGGGGTTACCATTGATTTGTATTTATAAAAGTGACACGTCAGTTGTGTCACCATTGAACATGCTAGCTATTTGTGTCATTATCTTACAGTTGGGTTATATCTTGACTAGGAGCCATATACCATTCATATGAGTCACATATACTCTGGCTAATTACTCTTCCAATCATTATGGAGAGTGCTTAAATTCCTCATGCATTGTTGCAATATATCAATGGTTCTCTTGAGTATTGCTACCAGGTCATCATTATATCATGTTATATGTTCAAGTGAATTCAAACTTGAGTCGAACATCTATTTTCCTATTGACCATCCAATTCGACCATCCCTTTGTTAGTTGTACTTGGTGATTCTATCTCTTCACATTATATCTTGGTGTATGTTTCATGTCAATTAATTGGGGATACATTAAGTCCCTCCTTCGATGGATATCTCCCTATTGATTTCAAAACATTATCTAGGAGAGGGATCTAGAAACCAGTTAGTACCTTGGACCTTGTAGTCCTTAGTGGAAGGATTCCTTGTAATCAATAATAGGTTTGCATCATTGACTCTTGATCAATTGATTCTACAAGTGTTTGACATCAGATCCTTTATTCACATTCACTATATTTTACTATGTACCTTGGGGTCAATTTTCCATCATTGGTGGGTCCCCTCATATCTGTTAACAATGTACCTCAATGACCGATAATCAAATAGTTTCTACCATTCCCAACATCACCTCGTATATTCACTTGTTGTATAATTGTACCATCAGGGTTTGGAGCCACAACACTCTTTCATTCTACCCCTCCCAAGTTGCTATAGAGTATATCACTAGTATATGAGTAATTTGAAGACCACAAGGGAACTCTCATTGGTGTTGAATATCTTCTTGATATATACTCTGACATAGATCCATATAATATTTTCTTGTGGCTATGATCTATTTATTGACATGGATCCATAGTGTACATTTTTGTGACCATGGTCTTTCTTTTCACTTCATGGATCCACATTGTATTGTGTTAGAAACCATGCTTTGTTTCTTTGTCGATCATGGTTATGCCTACCTCAAGGTTTATCTATATACACTTGGTGTCTAAGAGAATATACTTCTTAGCTTCTTGATCTCTTCACTCCCTCCTTAGGTTGCCTCACATTGGTGACCATTTTCGTAATGTGTTTCAACCATCAGTTCATCTTCTAACCTCTCACATTAGGGGGGCATTTGTTATAACCTTATTTTACACCCTAGGGACTCATGGAGGACCCATTGATGATTCATGCTGAGAAATACTCTTATGCCATGGATTTTCCCTAGTTTTGAGGACAATCACACCCAAATTGCTTGGTAGAGTGCGACTGATCACTACCCAGATATTCTACAGCCCATGATTGGTCATTGGCTACACTAATACTAGCCCATGAATGCCACTATAACCTTATATATTTGGTGATTCACGAGGAGATCAACACTGCGTGAGTTGTTTATCTCGTGATAGGATATTGGGAACTCTCAATCCAATCGAATTCACTAATTTCTAGAGATCAAGAATTCTCTCCTAGCCTCCACTAATCTATATAAAAAAGGCATTCCATGGGAAAGAGGAGGAAGAATCATTTATAGGTATATGATACAAGATTTTTCATAGGATATTCTTCATACGGATTAGTCTTTAGGTCAGGTTATCCTTTCTTGATTGAGGGCTAAGAAGGATCAAGAGAAAGGAATCTTGGAGGAATGAATCAATACTCAAGGTAAAGTAATATTAACATATTTTTCAATCTGATTCATGTGTGTGTGTGTGTGTGTGTGTGTGTGTTCCCCTTTCCACACCACTATGCTTAGTTGTAAATGATAGATCTAATCTCTCCTTGAGTAGATCAGATTAGAAATAGACTAGAGTTGTTATTTACTAACACTTGGATAATTCATATATTGGTATTTGTTTGTCATTTGTGTACAGGAAGCATATTCTAGGAACTTGAGCCAGATCTTCATAGCTACATTAGACATGACATACAAGGACAACTTCTAGTTGAAAAGGTATGCCATTCTCTATCTCTTAATGAAAAATGGAATCAATTTGTTTAAATATAGGGAAACCCCATAACCGTATACATGTTGTACATCTTGGATCAAGGGTATATCCAAGGGAGGTCTTGCTTATATGTAGGAAATATTTATCCATGACACATGTGGCTCAAAATCACCTTGAATGGGTGGGGACATTAAGTTCCTTATTTATATTGTTTCTCAATTGAGTATTGGACTCGAGTATCCATTCAAGTAGTTGAGAGTATTCATTCAATTAGTCATGACTAGAGTGTCTATTAGAGATGTGACTATATCAATTGGCCAACTCAAGCAACCACTCGAGTTATAACCGAGGGTGGCTGATCTAGATTTATGAGTGGAATGAAATTAAACCACAAATTTATAATATTAACATAGAGAAACAGTGAAAATAATAGAGATATAATAAAACTTGCTTGTATTTAATAAGAAATATGATGAAAACTGTAAAATGCAGATTGAAAATAAGCTTGCTAGAATGGTGGCAACTTATCTCTGAGAAGAGATGTGACGGCTACGTTGTTTCGCAAGAAGACGAGTACAATGAGGCTCTTAAAGAATTTTTACAATAAACATGAATTAAAAAACCCTAACCATCCAAAAACCTAACCCTAGGAGATGAAGCATCACAAGTCATGTGGGCCCCATTGGGGTAAGTTAGTACATCAACTTCCCAGGGTCGTAACTTTTGCATATGATCTTTGTTTAAGGTGCACAATAGCTCATTGGAAAGGTATTGACGAGGATATTCATTTAGGGGGATCAATCAGATATTTCATCTATAAATGAGGTGATTAATCACAAAAAAAATCATTTATACCCTCAAAATGGCCCCGGAAGTTCAGGAACCAAAAAACTACTAAAAATAGTAAGTTGCCAAAAACCTGCTTTGGGCTAGTTAGAAAAGGTGGGTGGCCACCGATATCCTTGTGGATCAATGTTACCCCCTTAATAAGAAATGGTATCCACTGTGTTGAGTGCCCCCATTAGATGAGGAATTTTTTGTTGAATTTGGCCTCAGGTGAGCCACTTGCCTTGGTGCAGGAGTTGTCTTTCTTTGACAACCCAATAAATACGGATCCTCTGATGGTGGGTGACATTGAACTGTGTTTCCATGATCTGATCAGTGTATTCCTGCTCCATGAATTCATAGTTGAGATCTGTTGATTTCAATTGTTCTGATATCTCTGAGGTGTCCAATAATGGTGGAAAATAAGGCCAAAGGAGGTCCACATTGAATACTGGGTGCAAGCCAAGGAATCGGGGAAGGTTGTGTTAGAAAAATATGACCGTGAAGCAATAAAATAAAACAAATGATGAAACAAAACACACAAGATACACAATACAAGAGAGACATAGATTTACGTGGTTCACCCAGTGTGGGCTACGTCCACCAGAGAAATTGCCAGGTCCTTTCTTTATTATTATCCAGCAAAATGAAGGGATACAACCTACAGCAAAACCCGCTGTAACTTCCTCTTCTTCTCTCACAGTCTCCTCTCTCAGAATACAATACTCACCAACCTACATAGCCGTAATACGTTTCCCTCATAAAAGAGGGTTGCCTTCTAGGGAAAAAAACCCTAACATAATCTCTATCGTTAGATCTGTGACCTTATAATGAACTGTCCAGATTTACAATGAAATTACAATATACTTTTACAAGGCAATTTTTTCTTCGAAGCCCCCGAATCCTTGTTGGGGGCCCGCTTTCCCCCAGACCCCCCAGTCGGGGGGATAGCCCCCCCAGACCCCGCAGAGGGGGTACCCCCCCTCTGCACTCCCCCTTGTGGAAGAGTTTACATACTTATGGAGTGTAAATACTTCATGGGGTATAAACATGACTGAAAGTAAAATACCTCTAAATCAAGAAGATAATCAGGCTCCAGAACCAACAATATCCCACTTGGAGACTAATCTCAACAACTCCACCGTTGTTGTATATGATAAACTCTGAACCTTCTTGGACCTGGAAAATTTCTCATCTTCATCTTGATTCTTGAAGACCAACTGAAACTGAGCAGGAACTCAGTTTCTCCCTGGTTACTCCCTTTGTTAACATGTCTGCAGGATTCTGGCCAGTGTGTATCTTTTCCAGCTTCAACTGTCCATCTTCCAAGGTGGATCGTATGAAGTGGTACCTCAACTTTATATGCTTAGTCTTCGAATGGAAGGATAAGTTCTTTGCAAGGTGAATGGCACTCTGACTGTCACAGTACAACCTATTGAATCCCATGGTATGAACAGTAATCATCAAACTCCTTGATGTAGTATTCATCTCCATTATCTGATCTGAGACACTTCAAAATTTTTCCTGTCTCATTCTCAACTAAAGATTTCCATTTCTTAAAAGTATCAAAAACATCAGATTTTTGCCGAATGCAATAAACCCAAGTTTTTCTTGTTGCATCATCAATAAAAGTAAAATAATAATGAGAGCCACCAAGAGATGATACTTGAGCTGGTCCCCATACATCTGTATGCACAATCTCTAACCTTTCATTCTTCTTTACTTTTCTNCGAATGCAATAAACCCAAGTTTTTCTTGTTGCATCATCAATAAAAGTAAAATAATAATGAGAGCCACCAAGAGATGATACTTGAGCTGGTCCCCATACATCTGTATGCACAATCTCTAACCTTTCATTCTTCTTTACTTTTCTGACTCTGAGAAATCTGACTCTCTTTTGTTTTCCATAAACACAATGCTCACAAAAGTCCAAATCAATTTGTTTAAGATCTGGCAACAAATTTCTTTTGTGAAGTATCTGCATACCCTTCTCACTCATGCGTCCCAGCCTATGATGCCACAGTGTTGTATACACTCCTGTAGAAGCTAAAGATATAGAAGAGTCAGTATTACTAGTACATAAATACAATGTACCTACCTTGTTTCCTTTCGCTATCACCAATGATCCTTTGATGACCTTCCACGTCTTATCTGTAAATATGGATATACAACCTTCACTTGCCAACTACCCTGTTGAAATTAGATTTTTCCTTAAATCTGGAATACGTCTTACCTCTTTCAACAACCATTGGTTTCCATTGCATTGCTTTATTTTTACCTTTCCCATTCCAACAATTTTTCATGGTGCATCATCACCCAAATGAACCTATCCATAATCACCTTGAACATAATCTAGAAAATGTTTCCTATGGGGTGTGGCATGAAATGAAGCCCCTGAATATACTACCCAAGACTTAGAAATATTATCTATAAAAAGAATCAAAGCATCTTGTAACACATCACCTGTTACATTTTCTTCTTGATTTCTCTCCTATTGTCCATCTCTTTGTTTCTTTGGAGCTCTGCAGTCTTTCTTCAGATGTCCTCTCTTCCCACAATTCCAGCACTCTATCTTTCCAAGTCTGGATTTGGATCTTCCCTTCCTAGAATTCCCATGGTTCCCTGATCCCTTCCCTCTATCCTTTTGTCTTCCCCTATTCTCCATGTTCAACGCATTACCTGATGTCTCACCTGTTCTTTTCCATCACATTTCCTCACTAAGGATAACACCAACAACATCATCAAATTTTAAAGTATTTGAACCAGAGACAGAGTTACTTACAACCATGACCAAGCCATTCCATCTTTCTGGCAATGAGAACAAGATTAGAAGAGCCCTATCCTCATCATCAAAGTCCACTTTTATAGAACTTAGTTGATTAGTAACCGTATTAAATTCATTTAAATGATCTGCAACAGACCCACCTTCTGATATCTTCATATTAGATAATCTCTTCATTAGAAATACCTTATTGGACGCCGAGGGTTTTTCATACAATTTGGCCAATGCATCCATCAAACCCTCCGTTGTCTTTTCTTTCGAGATATTGAAAGCCACCGACGCTGCCATGCTTAGTCGTATCGTTCCTAGAGCCTTTCTGTCAAGAATCTCCCATTCTTTGTCCTTCATGGCCACCAGATTCTTTGCTACTCCGCTCAATGGTAGGAATAGATCCTTCTGATATAAATAATTTTCAATCTGCATCTTTCATAACTGGTAGTTTTGGCCATTAAATTTCTCGACCCTAAACTTTCCATCTTCCAACATTGCTCCCACTCGAACCAAGAACCCTCTTTTCCTGCGAGTTACCTTACGCTCTGATACCAGTTGTTAGAAAAGTAGGACTATGGAGAAATAAAATAAAACAAATGCGGAAACAAAACACAGAAGATACACAATACAAGAGAGACACATATTTACGTGGTTCACCCAGTGTGGGCTACGTCCACCAGAGAAATTTCCAAGTCCTTTATTTATTATTATCCAGCAAAATGAAGGGATACAACCTACAGCAAAACCCGCTATAACTTCCTCTTCTTTCTTTCACAGTCTCCTCTCTTGGAATACAATACTCACCAACCTACATAGCCACAATACATTTCCCTCATAAAAGAGGGCTGCCTTCTAGGGAAAAAACCCTAACATAATATCTATCGTTAGATCTGCGACCTTATAATGAACGGTCCAGATTTACAATGAAGTTACAATATACTTTTACAAGGCAATTTTTACTTCGAAGCCCCTGAACCCGCGCTGGGGGCCCTCTTTCCCCCAGACCCCCCAGCCAGGGGGATAGCCCCCCCGGACCCCGCAGAGGGGGTACCCCCCCTCTGCACTCCCCCGCGTGGAAGAGTGTACATACTTCTAGGGTGTAAATACTTCATGGGGTATAAACACGGTTGAAAGTAAAAGACCTCTAAATTAGGAAGATAATCAGGCTCCACAACCAACAGGTTGAGCTCAAAATCATTGTCACCCACAACCTTGGTGATGGTGTAGGGTCCATAACAGAGTGGACGAAGCTTCTGATGAGGCCATGTAAGGCGTTCTTTATGCAAGTTCAACCAAACTTTGTCTCCCACCTAAAACTGGTGTGGCACCTGATGTTGATCATGGCCCTGCTTGTACTTGGAATTGGACTTCTATAAACTACATTGAACCTGTTGGAGGATGTGCTAGATCCACTCAATGAATCGAGTGTCTTTATCAACTCTAGTTAGAGCATACAATGAGTCTTCCTAGGTGGCCACAAGGGGTAGTGCAACATCCATGGGACCCAATGGTTGAAATCCCAACCCCATATGAAAGGGCCTGTGGCCAGTTGAGCTATGTATGGCTATGTTGTAGTTGTGTTGAAAATAGGGGAGACTCTCATCCCAAGTGTGGGGGTGCTTGGAATTGTACATGCATAGGATGTGCATGATCATTCAGTTGATGAACTCGGTTTGGCCATCCATTTGGGAGTGGAAGGAAGTGGACTTGGTGAGCTTGGTGTCCAATAGTGACTAGAGGCTCAACCAGAATGTGCTAAGGAAATGACTGTCCTGATCTGAGATAATAGTTTGTGGTATCCCAAAGTGTAACCACATTCGTTCAAAGAATAGCTTGGTAGTGGAATCCACTGTGATATTCTTCTTACATGTAGCCATAATCACCATCTTGGAAAAGTGATCAACAACAACAAAAAAATAGTCATTTCCTCACTTGGTGGATGGAAGGCCCGACATCTAGTCCATTGAGATGGATTCCTAGGGCCTGTCAGGAGTAGTCAGAAGAGTGTACATGCCTTGTTTCTTAATGGTCAGTTTGGAAATAACATAGACAATGTAGGACCAAATCTACTTGTTGATATCTTGTAGAAGTTCCGGCCAATAGAAAGTTCGTTGCAACACTGCCACTGTATTTTCCATGTTGAACTATCCTACCACCCCACTGTAGTGGGATTCCAAAATTAGCTTCGCTCATGAACACATAGATGGCCCAGATGGCACAAGAATCCATCTTGAAGATGGAAATTAGCGACAATTATGTTTGCGCCCAACATTTGGTAGGTGTTGGAAAATTCAAGATATGTATCATATATTTAGGGCCATATGGAGGTCTCGTGGCTGCAAGAATCGAGAACTATGGTGAGTTTCACGATTGGAGGTCAATTGAGGAAATCAATGAAACGATGGGTACTTCCTATTTTATACTTGATGTTGAGGTGGAGCTGCTGCAAATATGTGAACCACTTATGATTGTGGTCATTCTGCAATTTTCCTTGTGTCTGCATGAAATGCAACGACTTATTATCAGTGTGGATGACTTTCTCCTTCCCTTTAATGTAATTCCTCCACTGGAGACATGCTTGCACAATGGAGTACATTTATTTTTCATAAGTAGGGTACTTACAAATGGAATTTGATAATGTCTCACTATGATAGGCCACGGGGTGGTTGTGTTGAGTGATGAATGCACCCACAACATAATCTGAAGCATATTTTGCGATCTCAAAGGGTTGTTGCAGGTCAGGTAATGAAAGCACTAGGGTGGAGAACAAGCATTGATTCAAATCATTGAACACTTTCTATTGGGATAGTCCCCACACAAATTTTTCCTTACCACCACCTCTGGTTATTTGGCTGAGGGCCCATGCAATATGGGAGAATTCCAACATGAACCTTCAATAGAAATTGGCAAGGAATAAGAAGCTCCGAATCTCAGTGAGAGTGGTTGGGGCTGGCCAGTCACTGATGACTTGGATCTTGGATGGATAAACATGCACACCATGCACATCAATAATGTAGTTTGGGTACTGGACCCTGTCCATGCCGAAGGAACATTTTTCCAAGTTGGCATATAGCTTGTGTTGCCGTAGAGTGTGCAGAACCTGATGAATATGCTACAAGTGTTCTTCCCAAGTCATGTTGTAGACAAGGATGTCATCCATATACACCACCACAAAATAATTAGTGAAAGGCCGCAAGATATCATCCATCATCGTCATGAAATTTGTTGGGGAATTTTTCAAACCAAGGGCATGACCAACCATTCAAAAAGACCTTCTTTTGACTTGAAGGAAGTTTTCCATACATCTATTGGTTCTATTGGGACTTGATGGTAGCCAGACTTCATATCAATCTTACTAAAGTATTTGGCCCCATTGAGATGATCAAGGAGATCGTCGATTCAGGGAATTGTTTATCGATTCTTGAATGTGATTTTATTTAGGGCTCGATAATCAATGCAGATTCTCCAAGTCCCATATTTATTTTGCATTGACATGATTGGGCTTCCACAAGGTGATGATTTGGGTTGGATGTGCCCCTTGTGGAGTAGTTCTTTGATCTGACACTTGATATCCTCATTTTCTAGTAGAGAGAAGAGATGTACTATCCCATTGGGTAGCGGTGCACTGGGGGTCAGATCAATGGGATGCTTGAACTGACAGTGCAAAGGTACCCCAGTAGGTGATGAGAAAATGTATTTATATTCTTCCACAACCTTATCCACTTTCTTTTTCTACATGGAGAGGTCAGTCACGAAGGCCATGGATGTGGCTACACCCTTTCACTCACTCTGGGAGAGAATCACGAAGAAGACAAACTTCTTGGTCTGAGAAATGACCTTCCTGCATTGCTTGGAAGAGATCAAGGAAATAACACTAGGTGGGACTACGTCGGGTATCCTATATAATTTCTTGTTCAAAGTAATAATAACACTGCGAGGCCTAGACTCATATACAACATGATTTTTCAATAAATAAGGTTGGCCCAAAAGAACAACAAAAAATTCAAGGGGAGAAAGATCACATGATACCTCATATTTAAATGGCTTGATGTCGTACGAAAAGAGACACTGTTGGATGACGGAAAGATCATTTCCTTGATGGAGCCATCTGATGGTGTAGGGTTGAAGGTGCGGTGTTGTCGACAGGGCTAGCTGCTTGATGACCTCTATTAATATGAGGTTCTTCTGGCTATTGCTATCAATGATGAAGTGAAATGGAGTGCCTTTTACCCACATCTATGAATGAAAGAGGCGCTCACCTTCCTCTGGCTCATCAAGTTCATTGGGATAGATGTTGGTGGTAGAAATAGTGGCACTAGGTTCCACGTCAATGATGTGTATCCTCTTTTCTGGTTATGACTTAATTTCAGAACCCACATATGATTCAAAGGATCTTACCTTAGCCACTAATGAATTCTTTGATCATAAATCAACAATGTTATTCCAGGGGCTCTTATGGAAGTCGCACCACTTCCCGCTATATTTCTTCATCTTCCCATTGTCCTTCTTTGCTTGCAGCTTGGACTTGTTGTCTTGAGGTTTCCTATATTTGATCTATCCTTTGTTTTGTGGGTTGGGGTTTCCCTTTCCCTTCTTCTTCTGTGATGGGTTCCCAAACCCAAACTGTTTCATCTTTTGTTTCAGCTTCTTCTCAATTTTGAAGACATATCGATAGGTCGCGCCCAAGGATGAGATGTCCAAAAAATCCATTTATGTCTGGATGTATCTATTTAGATCATCGCAATACTTGAGCACTAGATGTCGCTCAAAATATTTGATACCCAGCTTGGTGTGCAAGGTATGGAAGACATTAGTGAACTCTGGCACTATTTGGTCTCTTTATTGTAGTAGTGTGGTGAAAATGCAAATACTGTGGGTCCCTCTATTTCCTTTTTCTCATAGAACTTCTCCCACCAATATTTGACATGGGGGATGACCTTGAGGAGCGCAAATGTAATCTTTTCTCCATCAAAAAAGTTGTGGATAGAAAAATACCCTTCTAGAAGGTTTAACCATTTATCTACGACATCGACATCGACATCTATTTGACCTACAAATATAGGAATATCAAAATTGATCTATAACTTGAAGGGGATGGTTCCTATGCTTGAGGTGGATGTGTCTCTTGTCGACAACCATCGAAGGATTTGTGCAATTTTTTCCATCATCGCATTCCTCTGTCGCTCAAGGGATTCCTCGAGCAACATTTTTAAAGGATATTCTATCCCATCATATTTTGTTTCTCTCACCATGGACGGTTTATTGGGCATGCAAGATACATTTTCCTCAAGATAAACAATCTTGATACCCAACTCCCTATACCCTGACCATGTTGGGGACATGCATTTATAAAAAATGACAAGGAGCAGACCACTTTGATACCACTGATCCAGATTTATGATCAAAATGAATAAAACAATAGATTTATAATATTAACACAGAGACACAGTGAACAATAAAAAATATACAATAAAACTTGGCTTCTATTAAATAATAAATATGTTTAAAGCTGTAAAATGCAAACTGAAAACAAGCTTGCTAGAATGGTGGAAACTTATCTCTGAGAAGAGATGTGATGACTACGCTGATTCGAAAGAAGATGATTACAATGAGGCTCTAAAGGAATTTTTACAATAAACATAAATTCCAAACCCCTAGAAATCCAAAAACCTAACCCCAGGAGATGAAGTGTCAAAAGTCATGTGGGCCCCATTGGGGTAAGTTAGTACAACAACTTCCTGTTGTCGTAAATTTTGCATGTGATGTTTGTTTAGGGCACATGAAAGCTCATTGGAAATGTATTAACGAGGAGATTCATTTATGGGGATCAATCAATGACTTTGGTTATCATTTAGGTGTCTGATCACGAAAGAAAACATCATTTACGACCTCAAAATTGCCCCGAAAGTTCAAAAATCGAAAAACAAATAGTAAGTTGCCAAAAAAGTATTTTGAGCCAATTGGACAAGGTGGGTGGCCACTAAGATCCTCATGGATAAGTGGCCACTCTTACTTTATTCTTGAGTGGAAATCAATATTAACTACTTGAGTCATAGTTGGTTCAATAGTCTAGTCATCTTGAGTGACGAGCTTGAGATCGATTCAATGAAACTATGTAAAAGTTTGTTTTTTTAAATAAAGTATTTTAATAAGTATATTTTTATCAAGTTATTTAAAATTTTGATAATTAAAATAAAATGAAAATATATTTTATGATTTTGTTGTTTGGAAGAAGAAGGATGTGTTGGCACATATATAGTTGGATAGCCATCATCTTTCTTCTTTATGTTGATGATATTGTTCTTATGGTGAGGAGTCCCTATGATCTCGACGAGCAACTAAAGATTCTTAAGGATTTTTGCTCCAGTATGGGTATGATTGTTCACATTGAAAAGATCACTTACGCTAATCTCATGTATGACAATATAGCGTGGAGGAAGTGAATTTATTCAAAGATCTTAGAATTTATCTCCATCACAAGTTCAACTTAAACTATAGAATTGAGAAAAAGATAAATGGAGGGTGGAAAGATTATTATGGACTTGAAAATAGTTGTAAATTAATAGACCTTTAGCTTTGGGATAACAAGAAAATATTTTTTGAGACTGTCATCACTCATGTTATCTTATATGGTTTTGAAGTTTGGGTATGAAACATCTCTAGAGAGTTGTGGAGAAAGATAGAGTGTATCCAAAAGTGTTTTATAACTTATAATCTTAAAATTAAAGGCAATATGCCCTATATTATCCTCCTCATAGAAGTGAGTCTTTACCCCATTGAGAGCATTGCTATGACTAGGTAATTAATGTACAAGAACAAGATAAACAACATGGAAGACAAGAGGCTTCATAAGGTTTCTTCAAAATCCATTCAAAAACACTTGCAACTCAAGCATGGTTGGCATAAAGATGCAAAGTCTTGGCTAAATCATTGGGGTATCAAGGAAGAGATAAATATCTAAAATAGAGATTTTTTTTTTTTGTAAATAAAAATAGATCCTTGTATTATATCATCATGAGTGTACACCTATGCATCATTTGGTAGCCACTTGTTCTACCACAAAAGGGAAACTAGAACAAATGGCTCCAAGCAGTGATATGTCTAAAATGGCAGAGGTTCTATTTAAAAAAGTTTACAAAAATTGAGCAAAAGATGAGAATTTCAGTAGGGACTTTGTTCTCTCTAGCTAGCCTAAGGCAAACTGCATTTAGAGCCACCATTACTAAGTTGGTTATACAAATGTAAAAAAGAGTAGACAGATAATTATTATTCATTCAGAAAATTGTAATTGACAATAACCAGAGTCAGGGGTGGGCCGCATCAAGCCTTTAAGGAACATGGATGTCCCTAGGCGGTGTATACCGGGACGAACTTCTTCTTGCAGGTGGGTAATTGTGCTTCTGGTGGGGCATCTGAGAGGGCCTCGAACAAGAGATCTAGTCATTGGTGGATTGTCCTTTGGCCATTCACCTGCTCGTCCTGCCACTATCAGATGTCAAAGAGAAGCTCCAAGTGCTCCACTGCCAGATGATAGATAATAGGGTTCTCCTCATCACCTACCAGTTGCCATCTTGGGGGGATTTCCTCCTCCACTATGCAACCTCCTTCCCACAAGCGAGGATGAAAGTCTTGGGAGGTGGAAGGCATTGGGAGACTTTCCTTGGGGGGAGACCCTTCCATTTTCACCAGGCTCAATCCTGATTGAGGAGCTGAAGGTGGCTCAACATCATTTAAATTCGGGCTAGGATGTTGAATTGAGGGTAGAGCCTCCTCTTTGATAGTGTTGAGGATATCCTGAGATGGTTATGCTGGTGGAGGAGAGTGCTCATTGAGGGATGGGGTCTCCAATTTAGGAATGTGAAGGGGAGACTGAGCTTGATTCTGGGGCGGAGGAGAGGGCTCAATGAGGGATGGGGTCTTTAATTTGGGAATGCAAAGGGAAGAATGAGCTTGAGTCTGGGGCATGCATAGGGTGGACTGATTGTTGCTTGAAGGTCTATGGGGGCAGATAAAATGGGAAATCAAGGCTCGCTGAGAGGCTGTGAGCCGATTGTCTTAGGTGTAGGCATTCTTGTTCTTGGAGGACACCTAGGCTTGCCTTGATCCCATGGCATGATGAGAACCAGGGAGAGAGGGAAATTATGGTTGGGAGAGATTCAGAGGACGTGCAGGAGGAAAGAAAAGAGGCTAGGAGGGCCGAG
This sequence comes from Picea engelmannii, assembly GCA_009831015.1. Lineage (NCBI taxonomy): Eukaryota > Viridiplantae > Streptophyta > Pinopsida > Pinales > Pinaceae > Picea > Picea engelmannii. The sequence goes on along the minus strand of ML787387.1, from coordinate 62,426 downwards.
CAACACTACTGAGAGGAGGAAGCTTGCAAATGACAGGTGAAAGTGCACGCCTTGGTTGATTATAATTCCGCTAGGAGCCATTGATGCCATTGAAGGCTCAAGGGACTGGTTCATTCACCTAGTACCAGTGGCCTGGCCAGAACGCTCATCTGTGAGATCTTCTAGGCACACTGAATTAATCTCCCTTATGGTGAATACCATGGGGAGTTAATAGAATCAGGGGTGGCAGCTTGGGGTATTAACTCCCCCCGCTATCTATGCCTACCACTTGTCTCCCTCCTTTCACCAAATTTCACCTCATCCGGGTGAGGATAGTCCCTTTGAACCAACTCCTGGAAGTGAGTCCAGATTGTCGATCTCTGGCACCTTGCAGGGGTCGTCAAGGTGATCTATTGAGTTAGGTCCACCCCTGCATTGACCAGTCTATCTGCCACTTTGTTTGTGTCCCTTCTCACATGGGAGGTGAGGATAGTTAGAGAGGGTATGAGTAATGATTGAAAGTGTTGTAGGGGGGCCAACATGGGCCTGCTTGGGGTGATCTTTTCTGGGTTCCTTCCATTGATGATTTTGGAGGCTAGCTCGATTATAAATTTTGAATCTCCATCAATGATGAGGAAGGTGAGGTTATTTTCCAGAGATATTTGGACTCCTTTGATCATGCCCCATATATTATCTAATTTATTGGTATCATGGCCCAGGTTTTCCGCTGTTATGTTGTGTAGTTTTCCAAGACTATCCCTTATGACTGCTCCTACCCTAGAGGGGCCTGGATTGCCTTTTGAAGCTCCATTGAAGTTGATTTTGTGGAAGCGGGGTGGATGGAGGGAACAGATTGAGGGGTTGATCGAAAGGGGAGAGGGAGGAAGAGGGGGTGGCAGGGAGAAGGTGGAGGAGAGCGTAAGGCCCCAAGAGTTAAGAATTGAGAGTTCTGCAGGGTCAGAAGGTTGGCCATCTTTGGTCCAAGGATGGAGATGGAGGGTTTCTTGAAGGTGCAAGAGGATGGCGGACCAAAGGCTAGTGGGGGTTGAGGCCTAAGAGTGAAAGACTCTCCTGTTGTGTTCTTTCTAGAGTTTCCAAACGATGAATCCTGGTAGGAGCTGCTAGATCCTATTGAGAATTTGGCATTTGTAGGGTCCTCGTCCCCAATTTCTGATCATGTTTATGATGTTTCCCTGATGTCAATGAGTTATTCATAAATGATAGGTGGCATGATCCCAAATATCGGCACTGGTGACACAGCTATTGAGTAGGTGTTCCATGGTATCCTCATTTTGTTTCCATAAGTGGCAGATCGAAGGGCTAATAAATCCCCTTTTTTGAAGGTTTTCCCAAGTTAAGATCTTGTTCTGTAGGAGGAGCCAAAGGAGCATGGCGATTTGTGGCCAGAATTTGGATTTCCAGACAGCGGTCCAAATGGGATCCTTTGGTATAGATTGAAATCCTTCCTGCAGAGAATATCCTTATTTGAGAGTGAAGCTCCCATTGGGTGAGTGTCCCCATCGGAGAATGTTAGGGTCATTGATGACTCGAATGCTTCGAGGAGTGAGTGCCTGAGTCCAGTTCTGCAGGTTGCAGTTCCCTGTTGTTTGTAGGTTTTGTTGCATTGATTTACAGGTTCTCCAGGAATGATTGTTTGGATTGGCTACCCACATTCTATCTACTTTAGTTGTGGCAAGGCTTTGTATGTGGTGTTCATAGTGAAGTAGAGTTTCATCTTATTGAAGAGGTGGTAGTTGTTGCCAGGATTCAGTCCAGAACCTGGCAGTTTGACCATTGTTGATTTCCCAGAAGGCATGCTCCTGGATAAGTGGTATGTTTCACCAGGCAGCATTCCAGATGTTTGATCCTTGAAGTTTGTCTTGCATTCGAATCCAGTCTGAATGTTGTATATTTGGAGAATACTTATGTTTCCAAAGATGATCCCATATTTCTATTGGATTTTTTATCCATATCCACCAAATCTTTGCTCCCACTGTGTTTTTGAGTTTGCCCGGGTCGTGGAGGCCGAGACCCCCCAGGGATTTGGGTTTGCAGACTTTTTCCCAACTGACTAGAGCCCATTTCTTGTCTGGGTTGTGGCCATGCCAAAGGAATTTTCTCTAAAGATTTTGAATTTTCTTTATGATTGATTGAGGGGAAACAAGAGCGGAAAAAAGATAGGTGGGTATGGCTTGGAGAACAGATTTGAGGATGGTGATTCTGGCTATGAGAATGAGTGAGAAAAAGGTCCAGCTATTGAGGCGGTTAGAGATGGAGAGTAGGAGAGAGTCCCACGAGAGGTTGTGGGCTATCGAATCTGACAAGGGGAGGCCTAAGTAGTGAGTTGGTAGGGAGCATGCCAGAATGGAAAGTAGCTGGGAGAAATGTTATTGGATGGCTTTGGGGGTATTAAAGAAGAAAATATGTGATTTTGCTAGGTTAAAGGAGGTTCTAGTGGTGTCGCTGAAGTCAGAGAGGATGGAGTTGATCTTGTTGGATTCTTGCATCATGGGGGTGTTCATGAGAATGGTGTCATCTATGAATTGACTATGGGAGACTGTGGGTTGAAGCCCATGAAGGGGGAGGCCTTGCAGAGATTCGTTTTCCATGGAGGCTTTTATGTAATTTTCTAGACCCTCTACCATTATTACAAATATAAAGGGGGAAAGAGGGTACCCTTTCCTTATTCCCCTTGTGGGGGAGAAGGGTTGGGAGAGGATGCCATTTACAAGGATTGAGAAAAATGTGGAGGAGATGAGGTTCAAGATCCAGTCAATTCAGTTGTTGTTGAAGCCAAAGGCTGTTAGGACCTCTTTTATGTAATGGCAGCTTAGTTTGTCAAAGGATTTTGAGAGGTCAAGATTGAGAAGCATACCTGGCGTATGTGTACTTTTGAGCGAGTGGATGACCTCATGGAATAGAAAGATGTTTTCCATAATTTGTCTTCCTTCAACATAGCCTGACTACTCCTTTGAAATGATGAAGGGGAGAATTGGTTTGAGTCTGAGAGCTATTACTTTCGAGATGATTTTGTAGATCACATTGTAGAGTGCTATGGGTCTAAAATTTTTTAGGTTGGTGACCCTTTATTCTTTGGGTATTAGGGTGAGGAAGGTGTCATTGATGGTTGTGAGGACTTTTCCAGAGCTGCGTGATTCATCCACTAGTTTTCAGACTTCTTCTCTTAGCAAGGGCCAACAGGAGTGAAAGAAGTCTATAGTGAAGTCGTCGGGCCCTGGAGATTTACCCGTGGGTAACTCCTGTATGGCCTGATCCACTTATGCTTGACTTATGGGGGTCATGAGGGATTCATTTTGTTCCTGAGTGATGAGTGTCAGAATATTGGCTATCACTCTATCAATTGTCTTAGCGTGATTCACTGGTGCTTCTGAGAGGAGGTCTTGATAGTAATCAGTGAGCTCCTGAGTGATGTCCTGATGTGTGAGCAGGGTGCTTCCCTGAGAATTTTCTAGCTGGGTTATGTGGTTAATCAAGTGCCTGTGGATCATGGAGTGATGGAAGAATTTTGTGTTTTTTTCCCCTTCTTTTAGCCATTGAATTTTGGATTTTTGTCTCCAGAGAATTTCTTCATGTTTTAGTCTTTCTTCCAATTGTTGCCTGGTTTTCTACTCCTCCTGCTACTGATTTGGGGTGTATCCAGTTTGGATGGCCATATTTTGTAGGGATTCAAGTTTTTGTTCCAAGATTTTTCTTTCCTGGAAGATGTTTCCAAAGACTTCTTTGTTCCACTTTCGCACTTGTTGCTTGAAATATTTGAGCTTCTTCTAGAAGAAATACATTTTTGTTCCCTATTGTATCTCTGTCGTGTCCCACCAATGACGAGCCAAGTTTTGGATGTCTGTATGAGAGAGCCAGAAATTTTCAAATCTAAAGGTTTTAAGCTTGGGAGAAGCCATAGTGTCAACCCATAGCTGAACAAGTCAATGATCTGAGCCTGGTTTTGGAAGGATGTTGGACTCGACTAGTGGGCCTTCCAAGAGAAGGGTCTCTGAGAGAAGAAAGTGGTCGAGCCTGCAAGAAATTTGTTGGGATCCCGTTCACTTGTTCATCCAAGTGAAGGTTCCATTTTCATTTTCTATGTCTACTAGTTTGTGAAGATCCAGAAATTCTTGAAAATTTGTGCTATCTTGTTCCAGTCTTTTCTTCTCGCCTCTTTTTTCCTCCAGAGTGAGGATCATGTTGAAGTCTTCGCCCACTATCCATCTCTGTTCTTTGGAAATGGAGCTAAGGTAAGCTAGGTTCTGAAGAAAAAGATCTTTTTTTGGGATAATCTGCGGTCCATAGGCATTGGTGATCCAACCGTCTTTGTCTGAGCCAATTGCTCGATAATGAGATGTGAGAGAGCCTGGTGTTGAGAGGCCTTAGTCGAGAATGACCAATTTTGGGTTCCAGAGGATTGTCATATCACCTACTATACCCTTTGAGTCTATGTTGTATGAGTTGTAGTTGTGCCAACATCTTCTGAAGATCACTTATATGGTCTGACCCACACTTTTTGTTTCTTGGAGGAGGAGGATACCTGGGTCTTCCATTTTGATGTAGTTGCAGAGGATCCTTTTCTTGGATCATCCATTGAGGCCCCTGATGTTCCAAGTGATGACTTTCTTGATTTAATAGTTTGGTGGGTGGGAAAAGGAGCTCTCCGAGAGATTCTGTATCTATCCTGAGTTGATCATATAGTTTCCATCCTCCTTGATGAGTTGTTGCACCATTTTTTTGCCCCTTCTTTTGTTCTCCTTTGTGTTTCTTCTTTGATCTAGGTTAGGTTCTCCTCTTATGCCCAGTCGTAAGGTTTCCCCTGCTGATGAGTCCATAAAGACTTTGTGAACTTTCCTTAGATAATCTTTAGGGAGGGTTTGTAGATCTCTCTTGTTGAGAGCTTCTTCAAGTCTATCCATGTATATTTCTACTAGGTCTTGTTCATTCATTGCCATGACTGTGTCTTCCTCCTTATCGGGTGCTTTTCCTGAGTCTGGGTAGGATGGTGGGTATCTCGAGGTTTCTTGGTTTGGGGCCTCCCTTGGTTGTCAATTTTCTTTATCGTTGGTTCCATTTGATCCCATTTATTTGTGGGGGTTTTCCACCTCGTTTGTCACTGATAGATTTGTAAGGGCACCAAAGGAGTTGGTGTTGGGGTTTTTCCGATTGTTGTTGGCTGCTGGTTTCCTCTGCATTCACTTTCTACAATTTTGCACCTGGGTGAAGCCATCCTTTGTCTTTTCTTCCTCAGCTAGCTTGGGGGGGAATTGAAGGGGAAATCTCTGAAGAGATGTCCATGGTCGTGGCATTTACTACATCTGAATGGTATGTGCTCATAATCTATAGTCTATGCCCACTCCTCATCTTGGTATTCCAAGTTATCATGCTTGGAAGGGCCTTGGATATATCCATATAGACGCAGTTTCAGGCATAGGAGGTGTACTTCATGTGCTTAGTGGCTTCTGAGGACTTTACATACTTACCAAGAGTATTGCCTATGCATGATAAGATTTCTTCTAACCAAAATTCTTGAGGTAAGGAATAGAGATGAATCCATACCGGGGCATAGATGAAGTTCTCTTTCTCCGAGGAAAAACATTTAGTCCAGAATCATAGATATAGCCCAACCGGGTTGTAGAAGTAGGGTCCTCCTTCAAAAACACAGTCTTTTTCCTCCAGATTGTAGAATATAACTGTGAATAATCCCTTAGAGCTCAGCTGGAGCTCATAGTCTCCCTTGGGGCTCCACTAGGTTTTGATCCAGCGTGCTAGATTTCTTTCTGAGGGCCAGATGCCTAGGAATTTGCCTATGAGGGCGTGGTCCCTCATGAACTAGGTGTGCTCTCCTATTTTGTTTCTTTTTATAATGTATCGCGGTGTCGTTGGGGTCTATGTAATGCATTTTCCTGGTAGCCATGTATGAGCTACTTTTGGATGTAAGGTCTTTGCATCCATGTTCGTGCTCGTGCCTCCATTCATTTCATCCTGAAAGATTGTTCTCATAGATGCTATGGTAGTTCGAATGTCGTTCTATGCGTGTGAGCATTCTGTGGTTCATTCGCTACAATGTTACAGTATCAGGGGGCTTCCACCCCCTCTTTAGTAGTCATTTTGCTGAGCCGGTCATATCTTCAGTGCAGAGTGTGTCATAATTTTTAGAGGTGTTCAGCTGAGAGGATGGGGATTCGAGGGAGCATGAAACCCTAGTTACAAAGTTCTTGAAACCCCCCCATCAAATATTGCCAAAAACCAACCATTTTTTAAGAAGGGTCGTCTGAGCAAAAATATTCATTGTTGAATAAAATAGAGATGATATTAAAAATAGTATTATATCTAAATTTAACAAGAAATTGTGGTGTGATAAAGAATTTGAGAATAATAGAAAATTAGGATGGTATGAGGCAATCAACCATAATCAAGAAGATCAAAAGTGTCTGTTTGTTTTACCTAGTGTAAAAAAAATCAGCATTGTTAAAATAAGAAAAAACTCTCATGAGCTCCATAGTGAAACATACATATATTTCACTTATCTTTAGTTTTATGTGTGCTTTTTTATGTTTCTTTTTTAATTTCATTTGGACATATCATATCTTAGTTTTTATTTTAATAAGAGGAGAAGTGCTATATAGGTATGTAGATAGTTTTTATTTTAATAAGAGGAGACGTTCTATGTAGGTATGTAGAGTACGTTCTAAACCTCTTTGCTATTTATTATTTCTTTTTTTACCCATCAACCTTGGATTAGGGTTATATTAGAGATCAAAACTAGTTAAGGGATTTTACCCATCTAGGAGGTGAAATAAACCCTAATTTTATGGGAAAGGAAACTTCTCTCCAACCCTTAAATAAAGTGGCCATCCAATCACTAGCATATACCTTGAACCAAGTTAATATTCACCCTCCACTTTATGTTCCAAGTTGGCATACAACCTAACACAACATGTAGAGCACATGACAAACTCATGTTTTATACGAGATAGATTGAATATGTCACATAAATTCAACAAACATTGGAAACTTTCCTTCAAAAACCTTTAGAGATTGAAGATAAGAACCTTTAAAACCTCTTAAGAAACCAAAACCTTCATATTCTACAACTAAAACTAAATCTAAAACTTCAAATAAGGTTATTGAAGACAAACCTACCACCCAACTTTATGTGCCCCCAACCATATGTTGTAGGTATCACGGGTCCTTTGTCTACATGAAAAATCCTTATTATGCTTCTAGATACACCCCTTTAACAAACTCACATTCAATGGATTCCCAAGAAACCAAAGACCAAACACCTTTACCTAAACTTGACAAGTGGCATCGATACCACAATCGTAACACTCATAGCCCAAAACATTTCCATGTTCTTAAAAATACTATAGTTGAGTTGAATCACTATCATGGATCTTACTTAATGTAGGAATTTTTATTTTTTATGTATGTTTTCTATTTCATCGTGTATTAAAGATAATTTGTAATAAACTTGTAGACTATAACTAAATCAAGGAAATGATGTGGAAGAAATGAATAATAATAACTTAGAGATTTCACCCTAGAAACCCAAATGGGGAAACTAGTAATGAAATGGATCTGTTTAGCTTTAAATTAATCTCATGAAAATTCAAACTACAATTGTTCTATTGGAGAAAATTTTAGATTTCGCAATGACTCAATAAACCTCTTTGCATCTTAGTAATTAACAAGAATAAAAACCTAGAAATATCTCATTTTTTCCTGGATAGTCTTCTCCACCTTGGATTATGTCTTCAATACTTTGGGACTGAAATCAATCCACTCTGGATTTTGTCCTCTATCTCAATTTACTTTTCAATTTCTCGTTGGCCTTCAGACTACCGAATCCATTTTCCAACCCCTTGTCAAACCAATATGTCTCCTTTATACTGATGCATGCTCCCATGGGAATGCCAAATGGTTCATCTTCTTTCTCCTCCAATGCCAACCAAGAACCTTCTCTACCTATTTTCCAAGTATTACACCACATGGCATCTACTTCACCATTGGTGGTTTCCTTTTCATGTTCAAGTATTCCTTGGTTTGTATGTCTCTTGTATTGTATTTTTATGATGTTATGGAATGCAAGGGTGTGGATTTATTGTTCTCTCGGATGCCCCCAATATCATTCATGCCATTTCCCACATGCATTAAGCCTATCTATGGTTTTTTATGTGGCGGGAAAAGCATGAGGGTATCACCTTCCTTGGGATACCTTCCTTTCTTACCACATGAACTACACTTTACATGTTTTCCAATGCACAATATAGAATGTGGGTGTGGGGTATGGATCTAGGTTCACCTCTACATTGCAATATCTCCACAAGGATGTTCCTTGAACAATCCTAATGATTTTCAAGACCAATTTTAATTATGAATTCAAGGGTTCTTAAGAACAATGTCAACGAGATAAATAAACACTTATCCATTTCAAATCTTCTTGATCCTTTTTAGATCACACATCTTGAATGGGAGAATTTTGATCTCCAGAAGATCATTAGTAAATGAGATGGAAACACAAGGCCTATACTCATTTATTGAACTCCACTACTCTATCAACTATGAAGGATTCTTGTTGGAACATCAATCATTGATGGTTCTTCACACATATCCTAGGTTCATTCATTTGAGAGGTCAACCTACATCTGGATACAGTCATCCAAGTGATTGACCAAAACACTACACCAATCGGTCTAGTAGTTGATGTGCTTATCGGTTGGAAAGTCAACCAATAGTCAAAGATATTCAGGTGGTGGATCGACCATCCCAACAATCGACTATGATTTGGATGCATAAGTGGTCAGTTTGAGCATCCTTTTT
>ML787387.1:25180-42868 GCA_009831015.1 Picea engelmannii | reverse complement strand
ATCCTCCACCAACAGTAGACTAGGCTTAGTACTTTGGATTAGGCTGTGAGCATAACTCTCCAAAGTTTCCAAAACAAACACTAGCATCCTGAGTTAGGGAGAGTCAAATCCAGTTATCGTATAAGTCTGCCTGGGATCCCCCTCTCACACAGGGGTTACACACGAGGTCACATTCGGGTAAGCTACGAGGACTAACCCTCCGTGGTTTAACTGATTGTGGTGGTCAGATCGTATTATGGGGATCGCTTCAAGGTAAATCCACAATTACTGCGTGGAAGCCTTTTAGTTGATTTCGGGCTCGATACCCTGCCCGTACGTTCGGATCAGACTGTCAAATGTTCCCACCCAGGGGCTGACTGCGAATTGGTAACCTTAGTGGCCATAATATTTAGGGTCTTACACAAGGTGACGGTGACGGGAAGTCTCATTGTACCTAGAGCAGACATTGGTCAAACTCACTCAGGCTCCTTGGAGGGTAAATCCACAATTACTGCGTGGAAGCTTGCACCAAGGCGTAAGTCTGTTAAGCAGGTCACCATTGTAACTATTCCACCCTATCCCCGCCCCTTCTGGACTTGATCACGCGACGTTGGATTTCATCACCAACTAGTACGGTCATCAAAAGAAGGTCATATTTGCTTGGTTGTGATTCTTAGATTTTTTTAACGTGTGTTGTTTCTTTTCACTAGTTGGCCATAGATCTCTTTCGTCGACTCTTCTTCTCCAACATCGACCCTCCACGACGCTCGTGGAGGCTACAGGGAATTCCTCCAGAAAATATGGAAGGAAAAACCCCTTTACCCCCCCATTCCATGGAGGAATCTCCTCAACAGAGCGAGGTTCAAAATACTACAACTTCCTAGGAATAAGTTCCCATTCCTTTGGAGAATTTTTTAATTGTTTCAGAATCTTTGGAAGCTTACCGCATTCCAGAGGGATACGAATGAAAGATCCTCCACTTGAATTCCACTGGAGAATTTGTTGTCATCAATCCTTCTGACATTCCGGCTGGGTCTTCTCAAAACCCTTTAGCCAATGACCCTTTTTGGACCGCAGACGTTGTTCGAAGTCCACCATGCTTGGTGCGAGATCTTTATGGAATAGGGGAAGGTGCTGATGCACCCTTTTCCTACATTGTACCCCCAAATCACTTCATCGGTACCACCACTTTTATAGCCACACCACCCGTTGGTCCAAACACACCATCCGTTGGCCCAAGGTCTATTATTCCCCTCCAGACGACCCATTCGACAATGGCCCCACACATTCCGACTATCCCCGCCGGTAACGAGGTAGTCAATCAAGATCTGATTGGCACACCTGTAACACCAAGACCTACACTCCCTTTTGGATTCAGGGCACTGAATGCTTACACTACCACCACTGCCCAAACTACTACCCAAGTTATACCGGGAAGTTCTATACCCATCCAAAAACCCGGAGGGACCGGTCTTGGTGGTCCTAATCCGCTCGGTGGTACCAATCAGTCATTTACGTCTGGCTCTCAAATCCCGGGAACTCTACCTCAAACTAGGGGGAATCCTCCCACTGGAGGACAAATTCCATTCGGAGGGAACCCTAATACTGGGGGGCATCCTCCCACCGGAGGAAAAATTCCATCCGGGGGGAACCTTAATGCTAGGGGGCATCCTCCCACCAGAGGACAAATTCCATTTGGGGGGGCACCCTCATGCTAGGGGGCACCCTCAATCCGGAGTCTACCATCAACCACAAGGACAAAATGTGTTCGCCACACCCAATCCGTGGAGCATCCCTTTTCAAGGAAACCCACATGTCTTCACAAGACAAAATGTTCAGACTCCGCAACAACCCCCTTATGGACAAATGCCAAACCCACCCTATAACCCACAAAACCCATCCAGTTATCCTCCGCTCACACATGCTTCTCAAAACATCTCAAATCCTGTGTACCTTGGTCCAAACCAACCTCACATGAGAGGACCCACGAGTTATAATTATCCACATAACCCAGTAATGGGCCCCACTAGTGTCCCTCTGCCACACCAACATTACCCAGAGATTAACCGACAACTACCCTTTCTAGCTACCCTAGACCTTCCAGACTTGTCTCGGTTAATGAATGATCCTATTTATCATTCTCCGGTTTGGCCAGCTATTCTAGCTAAACTTCCTTCTAACATCCCAAAATTCGACGGAAAGTCTGGAGAAGACCCGAACAACCATGTGATGACTTTCCATTTGTGGTGTTCATCCAACTCCCTCATGGACGATTCGATTCGTTTGCGTCTTTTCCAATGAACACTTATGGGTTCTGCAGCGAAATGGTATATTGAATTACCACGTGCATCTTTTCACGATTTCAACTCCTTCGCCATGTCCTTCCTCACGCACTTCCAACTACCCATTTGATACGAGACGGGTACTGAACTACTAACCTTCCTTCGTCAGAAAACTTCTATGCATATCTCCGATCATATCCATGAATGGAGACGACGACGAAGGCTAATCAAAGCGGTCATTCCTTACCAATTATTAGCAGAATGGTTCACGAAATCGTTGTTACCCCAGATTGCTCATGATGTTGCCATGGGTGGTGTCATCACCGAGGAAGAAACCATTGCCTGAGCTCAGTACTTAGACTTAGTCTATTCACAATCTGGTACTCTATATGAGTTGATACCGAACACTACCCATGCCACTAACGATCCATCCAAACCATCGACTGCTTCGCATGCGGATGGAGTTATTGGCTCTGTCAAAAACCAATCTGCTACCTAGTCTACTGGAACGATCCAGTGGCCTGCTTCCACGACTGCTCCTAGTTCGACTGCACCCTCTTCTACCCCCCCTCAAACTCAGGTCTCTGATGTGAATGCGGTCCAGTCAACCCCTTCACAACAACTTGGGGGCAAGAAGAAAGCGAGAAACAAACCAAAGAAGAACAATAACAATGAAAAACCCAAAACCCAATCACAAACCCCCGCTGCCGGAAAACAACCGCAACGAAAACCGAAATTCCCATGTCTCATTTGTGGTGACGATCACTACACTCGAGACTGCCCACATCGCGATGAAATGGCCAAACTTTTCAAAGGAAATTCACAACCCGCTGTGCTCACTCAGCCTTTTCCACAGCAATAATCTTTGGTTGCACAAACCCCCACACCGGGGAGCAGTTCCAACCAACCCCATGATGAGGCCTCGACAAGTGCCCACATTTACATGTTTAATGGATTTAATCTAACCACTCTCTCTGTGACATATGACATGCCAGTTAAACTTGATAAACCGAAGATTACTAATGGTTCTCCGTTAGACCCGTTACCATCCTCCGTCAATCCTCCATCTGTTAGCCCTCCATCAGAGCCACTCAAGATTGAGAAACCTTCGTTTGACTCTATCTTACACCCTCCTAAGAGCACCATCTAGAAATCTACCTTCAATCCTAATTTGTGGGCTGCCCAAAATTACAACATTGTAGAAGATTTGGCCCAAGCCCCATGTGCCATGTCGGCCTTGGAAGTTCTACAACACTGCCCCAGCCAACGTAGAGCACTCTTAGCCGCCATCGGTGCTTTTGATCCTGAGTCATCAAACAATATCATGTTTAATCTTGTTGATCATCAACCGCGACTCTCCCACCAGCTAGTTTTCCAAATCGATGTTGTTGTTCACAATCAACAAATCCACCGGACTATCCTGGATGAGGGAGCCTCCACCTATGTCATGTCTCTAGCCTGTTGGAAAGGTTTGAAATCACCATCCCTTAACAAATCTGCTACCATGTTACACACCTTTGATGGATGAGGTTTTCATCCTCATGGATTATTACAATTCTTAGCCGTTCAGTTGGGCGACAAAACTGTTACCGTTGACGTCGAGGTGGTCGATGATCCCCTCGATTACAACCTACTACTTGGACGAAGTTGGTTCTACGCCATGACTATCGTCGCCTCGTCAGTGTTTCGATGTGTACAATTCCGCCATCAAGGCAAAATTGTTACCGCTGATCAGCTTGATTTCTGTACGCTCGACGCTCGCATCCCTGCTACCAACAACATTCCCTTTTTGGGAGACCACCCGGTTACGTATGAAAGCGTTGGTGTTGGCTTATTGAAAGATTCTAGCCTCATGGGTACTTTCCCTACACCACTTCCACCTACTGCACATCATATTGTCGTTGTCAATATGATCTTGACTATACCTTATCAATCCTTGGAATCATCTGACCCGTGGATTGTACCTAGTCCTTTGGAATTCGATGTGCTCGGTGAAACTATGTCACTTAGCCCAGCCGAGGCCGCATACATAACTATTCAATCTGCCTCTCCCTCTTAAAACAATTCACATTCATTGGCACCTGATACTTACTTAGTGCCCTCATGGTTGGATTCCCTATCGTCTGTCGTGGATTACATTTCCCACATTTTTCCTTCAGACGAATCCATCATGGAAATGATTAGCATTGACGATCTTCCCTGGGATGATAACCACCATTGATCCTCTTTTCTTTCACCTTTGGAAGAAATCCACCAAGACATACAATCTGTCTTCCCTCCCGATGTTACCGAAACTCCGCAATCTCCTATCCTCACACAAGATACTCTCTCTGAGGGGAAAATGGGTAAAATCTCCACTATGATTACGATTGACATTTAAATCAAAGAAGGTGTCGTGGAAAACATCAACCTTGGTGCTAATTGCACACCCGACGAAGTGGTTTCTTACACCACTTTGTTCAAGGAATTTCGTGATGTCTTCGCATGGAGTTACGAGGAAATGCCAGGGATCGACCCTTCAATCGTCGTACACGAAATCAAAACCTACTTCGACGCGAAACCGGTTTGGAAAAAGCTTCGCCCGGTTCATCCCAAGAAAATTGCAGCTATAAAGGCAGAAGTTGAAAAACTTCTAAAATCTGGCTTCATCTATCTTGTCCCTTTAATCGAATGGGTCTCCAACCTTGTTCTGGTTTCTAAGAAACAAGGGACCATCTGTGTTTGCGTTGACTATCGATACCTCAACAAATATTGTCCTAAGGACAACTACCCTACACCCTTCATCGATAAAATCATCGATAATTGCGCGGGGAGCGTCATCTTCTCTTTCATAGATGGCTTTTCTGGATATAACCAGATTGACATATTGCCCGCGGATCAACACAAGACAACCTTCATCTGCCCTTGGGGAACTTTCACCTACCGAAAGATACCTTTTAGCCTTAAAAATGCTGGGGATACTTTCCAGCGAGCCATGTCGTACGCTTTTCATGACATCAAACATATAGCAGAATCGTATCTCGACGATTTACCTGCACATTCGCTAAATCAATCCGATCACATTAACCATTGACGAGCAATTTTTCTTCGATGTCGGTTCTACTGTATTCGTCTGAACCCACACAAATGCATCTTCACTGTCGAATCCGGTCAACTCCTCGGTTTCATTGTCTCCAAAGATGGGATCAGGGTGGATCCCTTAAATATCAAGGCCATCTTAGCCTTACCTCCACCTACCAATTTAACCCAACTCCAAAGTTTGCAAGGCAAAGCAAACTTTCTTCACCGTTTCATTTGCAATTATGCCGAGATCACTAAAGGATTTATGCGGTTACTGCAAAAGAACGTCCCTTTCATCTGGGATGACGTTGCTCAATGGTCATTCGACGCTCTCAAGCACGCTTTGACCCATGCACCTTTGTTACATCCCCCTGAATATACAAAGGATTATATCCTTTACTTGGTCGCTTCTACTTCCACCATCGCAATGGTGTTAGTCCAAGAAGACCCCAACGACGAAGAACACGTGATTTATTATCTGAGCAAGAGTTTATCTAGACCCGAACTCAATATTCGCATGTTGAGAAACTGGCTTTGGCAGCCGTCATCGCTGTCCAAAGGTTCTGCCACTACATCTTATTACGCACCACCACGGTAATCGCAAAATCCAACCCAATGTATCATGTCTTGACACATCAAGTACTTGGGGGAAAATATTCAAAATGGATCATTATTCTCCAAGAATTCGATCTCGAGTTTACGAAGGCTAAAGCCAAAAAATCTCTGGTGTTTGCCGAGATCATCTATGCTCTCCCTCGTGCCGATGAAAACATTGAACCTAGATATTCTCTCCCCGATGAATCTCTCTTCCTCATCATCACCTCTGATCCTTGGTACAGATACATTCTCCTGTACCTCCAAACCCAACGTTTCCAGCCCAACATCTCTCCTAAAGAGCATCGATGCATTCGTCATCACTCTCACCGTTATATCATTCTCGGCGACACTTTGTATCGCCGTGGTATTGACACCATCCTTCGGTGATGCCTGATTCACAAGGAGGTTGAATACGTTTTGAACGATTGTCACTTGGGCGCCTGTGGCAGTCACCTTTCCGGGATGGCCACAGCCCAAAAAATCCTACGTCCTGGCTACTTTTGGCCCTCGATTTTCAAAGATTGCATCGAGGCTATCAAAAAATGCCCACCCTGCCAAATATTTAACAAGAAGTCACACACCCACCCTATGGCGTTGCATCCCATTATCACCATCGACCCCTTTTCCAAATGGGGCATCGATTTCATGCAGTGTAAGCCTACCTCAACCGGGGGGCATGGTTACATCATTGTCGCCATCAACTACTTCACCAAATGGGCTGAGGCTATGCCTACCTTCCTGAATGATGGTCGTACTGCAACTCTTTTCCTCTTCAACCACATCATAACTCATTTTGGTGTACCACGTGCCATTGTCACTGACCATGGTGCACACTTCAAAAACTAGATGATGAGCAAGTTACATGTCAAATTGGGTTTCCACCATGAAAACTCATCTCCTTACTATCCTCAGGCGAACGGACAAGTTGAGGCTATCAATCCTAAAAACCATGATTCAACGCATGGTAGGGGAAAACAAAACATCATGGAATTTACAATTGTTCTCCGCTCTCTGGGCTATCGCACCTCTGTGAAAACTTCAACTGGATTTACTCCTTTCCAGTTGGTCTATGGCATTGAAGTCATCCTACCAATCGAGTGTGAGATTCCATCACTCAAACTGAAAGTAGAACTCCTGCCCCATACTTATGCTAAAGAAGAATGATTCTTGTATCTATCCAAACTGGACGACATACGTCGTGATGCTGCTCTCGTCAATGAGGCACATCATAAACAAATTAAAATTCAATATGACAAATTCGTCCACCCTCAGACTTTTGCAGAAGGAGATTTAGTCCTTGTTTACGACCAAGATCATGATAAATTGGGGACAGGAAAGTTAGAACCCATGTGGCACGGTCCCTACATTGTGAAATGTGTCCTACATAAAGGTTCCTACGAATTAGTTGATCATGATGGAATTTCCCTGGGAGAGCCCTGAAACGGGCTTTACCTTAAGAAGTACTATGCCTAGATCACCTAGCATTTGTACTTTGTACATTATTGTATTTAGTTTGGTGTGTCTATTTCTTTCACATGCTCGAGTCTTTACCGTTTCCACTCATGACTGTGCCTATGTTTTCATGCGCATATGACGTCTTCCTTTCCTATCTTTTTTGGGTTTGCGGATGGCGCTAGCCGACATACCCGGAACATTTCTTCAGCAGCTTGGGTTATTTACCAATTTGACCAGGTGGTGAGTTCAGGAGGCATCTGTTTAGGAACAACAACCAACAATATGGCAAAATATCACGCTGTCATTGGACTGTTGACCCAAGCCTCCTCTCTAGGTATCTCTCGCATCATTATCTACTTAGACTCCCAACTCGTGGTTTATCAACTCAACCGCATCTACACTATCCATAGTCCTATCCTGCTACGTCTACACTTGCAAGTTCGTCGTCTCGAACGAATATTCGATTACATTGAATATAGACACATTCCGAGAGAACTTAATAGTGTTTCAGATTCATTAGCTAATTATATCATGGATCGGTATCTCGCCCACATATAAGATTTAAGGAAAGCAAAATTGTACATTACATGTAAATTAAAACACATCACAGACATCATCATGTACAAATCATTGGCATCATAAAAACTGGAAACTGTATATATATATATATATATGGCGTGACTGAAATGTTTGCATTACATCAAAAAGTAGGTAGAAGAGAAAAGTATTGGGTCTTTCCACCCATACAACGTCGCTTGACAAGGCATACAAAACATGATCACAAGAGAAACTCTAATCTCCCCACACTACATTATGCTGTGAGTAACACACTACTGCGCGCACTACGTCCCTCAACAGAGAATTGATATTCTCCGGTACTCCTACAGTGTGTCACTACAGATGTAAAGGCACTTCCCCCCTCCACAGAGGAGGGATGCCCATCGTAAGGCCTTGGAGGTTTCTCTCAACCTCTCGGAGACCTACTGCTGGTACTGTCGGATCTGCTGTGACCAGGATGCCTCCGCGATGTCCTGGTACTAGTATATCAGCTGGGCGCACTGCTCCCTTGTCTACATGTTGGAAAAAATACATCTATTAAAACTCTTCTACATACCCAAAAAATATATATACATCAAAAACTTAAAAACAAAAACTAGACAAGGTATGGCTCAGTCTCTTACCTGACTCATCCCAGTCTTCCCCCGCGGGAAAAATCAAGTCCATGCTCCCGCGGAAATCTACATCAGCATAAGGGAAGTCCTCTATCCAAATATACTGTCGTCTCAGCCAGGCAAAGAAATCGCCAGTGAAATGGAACTCTGACTCCGGCACTAGCCTTGGAGACAGACTAGTCCACCTCTCCATCCTAGGTTCATCCACTGGTCGTACCGCCAGTGCTATCTGAGGCTGCATCTGAGGGATGCGCTCTAGAAAAAATGAGACCAAAAACGAGCCATAGCCAAATTGCTTCTGACCAGTCCTGCACCGTGAAATCTGCTCCTTCACATTTCGAAGGAACACTGCACTCCAATTGAACACTGTTGGTTCCAAACACTGAACACTGTAAGCCACCTGCGATATTGATGCCAGATGAGCACTAGTGTTGCCTGTCACGCTGGTGATAGAAAATAGTATAGACCGGAGGGGCAAATCTCGAATATCCTTGATAGGGATCCTGCCCCCTACCAACCTTGCTCCTGGGATGCAGTGGCATGCTAGATACACGTCCAATTGTTCAGGTAGCGCCCTTTGCCCAGTGAAATATATGGGGACCCCTCTTTTCGAGAGGCCAGTCAAAAAGTACATGTCTTCTAACTCAATGGTTAAAAGTTGTGTGTCGATTCGGAATCCTTGTTCTGCAACATCCCAGAGGCCAATCATATGCTCGAGCAATAAAATCTCTCTCTTCATTTTTTGCAACTTGAAGAACTTGAGCAAGCCACAATCTCACAAAGCGGCCCATGTACGAGGACTCCGTAGGGTGGCTAAGTCATCCATCTCATCTTCCCTCTGTTTCCATTCAATCATGATTGTCGAAGTTACCTACAAAACAAAAAATCAAGAAATTTGTTATTTCCACGTTTTGGCAATTTCGGAAATTTTCAAAAGCAATTTAAAACATGAAATAAGATGCCCACATCATCTAAAATCAACCACTCACTCTTTTTAACCACCATGCCCTCCCCTAAATATTTAACATTTATCGAACAATGATAAAAACGTTTTAAAAATTCAAAACGACTTTGGGGGCTGCGTGGGCACTTGGGAGGATTTTTTATGAGTTCTTTTACTAAAAACGACCTATCTAATTGGCCACAAGGATGTTGACATCTTAACCATCCTTCTTTAAAGCATTTTTTGTAAAAGAATTCCCCTTTTCCATTAATTTTTAAAAGAGGCCAATTTGGTTCTAATTGGGGCGACTTAGGGCTTCGTGTTTTAAAATAAATAATGCTATGAAAATGGATGTGAAACCATGCAATTGAAAGAGAAAGAGATGGACACCTACCTGGTCCAAACGGTGAGCAAAACAATGTACCATAGCTCCGGTAGCGAGGAAAACAAGATATGCTTCAAAATGAGATTCTCCACTACTCCAAAAATCCTTGCAAAATGAAATGGTAAATGAATTTTCAATCAATTGTTATTTATAAATTTTCATTTTTTATAAGGTATGGTCATTTTTTGGGTTTCTCTAATGATGTAATGGCTTCACTAAACCATGGTTTGTAGTTCTGGCATCACAGGTTTCTTGGCAGTACTGATGGATTATTCACCTTGTCGCACTTATGAGCATAGTCTTAGTTTGTTCTCGAGCTCAATAATATGAGAACATAACTGGGTAAACTTTTATCTCTTTTTCGGACCCGTACGGATACGAACACACGAAAAAGGAACCCCCCTGGTGTCTTCTTTAAACCCTTTTCAGACTCTCTAAATATGAAAAGATTGTCGAGCGACCTTGCTTCCTTTCACGCTCATTAAAAGGTCCAAGGGCGTCTTTCGAGCGATAGTTTAACCCTTTTTCGGTCTTGTTGGACTATTTTACGAAAAAGGAACTGAGAGAGTTCTCTTTTAAGTGTTTTTCCAAACTCTATAATCCCGAAAAACCTTCGAGTTTTCTGTCTTTGGACTCGTTAAAGCACACATCGACAGGCCCATATGGGACCGAACCCTTACTTCTTCCGGTTCGTTAAACAAAGGAAGAGGAACTTACCGAAGGTGAGTTATATTGAGCATGTGTTATCCTCCTCGAGCTCATTAAATCAAAAGGAGGTACTCATCTATCTGGATGGGGGGAAATTTGAAAGGAGAAAGCCAAGCAATCTCTTGAGAATATTATCCATCACTTCTTAGAGTCGCCCTTGAACACGGAACTTTGTCATTTACACATATCATAATCCGTTGAACCTCTGCACTAAGCCAATCCTTTGATTTCCTTTATCCCCTTTGGGTCACCCGACACAAGTCACGATACCCACTGCATAGTTTTGGCCCATGTCACATTTTTCTATTGTGCCTCAATGTTCAAGGGAAGTATCCATCTCGGGAGTCAGCCATCGCAAATATCTTTCCTCAAAACCTATGTCAGTCCATGTTCGTTTGATCTGCCAATTACATCTCCATGTCCATTTCGTGTCGTTGATGGGGGATACATTAAGGCCATCCCTCGAAGAGTCTATTCCTATCGACTCCAACACATTATCTGGGAATCAGACTTAGAAACCAGTTAGTACTTTGGGACCTGCATGCCTCAATGGCAGGCCTCCTCACATTTGACAGTGGGTTTACATCATTGACCCCTGATCGAATGATTCCACAAATGTTCAACTTCAGATTATCTATTCACGTTCACTATAATGTACTAGGGTACCTTGGGAATCATTGACATTAATGGTGATCTCCCTCGCACTTGTTAACGATTCACACCATTGACCGGTAATGAAGTGGTTTCTGCCATGTTCGACGTCAATACATCTACTCACATGGTCGGATTCGTACCATATTGGGATTGGTAAGAAGACCCTGGGTTGAGCAATCAATTTGATATATGCTTTGCCCAGGCTGCGAAGGAATTACCATTGGACAAAAAACACATACTCTGTAACATAGATCCACTTTGTATTGGTTGTGGCTATGTCTTGTCATCTCGTAGATCCACTGTGTATTCTTCGTGGCTATGATCAGTCTGAGTCATCAGAGTATAGATCCACATTGTATATTCAGTGGCTATTCCTTTTTTATCAATACAATTATGGATCCACAGTGTATTTTATGGCGGCCATATCCTGCTAAGTCTTGATCACCCAAGCATAGGTATGCCTGCCTTGGGTTTTGAAATATGTCATGATATTTGTTGGATGTTTGTGTGCAGCTTCTGTCAGGTTCTCTGAGTCTATACCCTTGCTTGGGCGTCTACAAAGTATTTCAGTTATTAGTTGACATCTTCTAACTTCATACTTTGGGGGGCAATCTGTTACACGTCAAAATTACTCAGTTGGATAAGTATCGCATGTTCTTCTCAACTGTTGTAAGTGTCGCATCTTCCTTACAACTTTCGCAAGTGTCGCAAGTTGGTCACAAGTGTCACAAATGATGTCCGAGCATACTACCATGCCGAAGACACTAAGGAGACACTTAAAACATCTCATGTGCTTGATTTGAAGAAGAAGAACTGGTTTACTGAAGTCAAATAACTCTTGACACCTGAAGAGAGCTCTGAAACAAAGGTTCTGAGGGGGAGCGCTCCCCTATATCAGCCCTAGGAGCATTGGCGCTCCCCTACAAGGCTTCAAGGAGTGTTATAACACTCCCCTTCCCCCTCTGAAGGAGCGCTGCTCATCTTGAGAGTGTTGGCGCTCCCCCAAATCTTACCAGGTAGCGCTACAGTGCTCTGATGCCCCTTCTAAGGGAGCGCTGCCTAATTTGAGGCAGTAGTTTGCCCGTTGAGGAGAATAAGGGGAGGATATTTCAAGATTAGGAGGTAGTTGTGTCTGAATTCTTGGTTTCATCAAGAGATCCATGATCTAAGGAGGAATTTCCCAACTTGTTCTAAAGATAACTCAAGAGGTTAAGCTCCTCTTAACCTATATAAACAAGCTCTATGATGGTGGAAGGGGGAAGAACTGCTGGTATGAAACTTATGATCTTTGGGAAAACACACATTCATCCAAAGGAGAGTGATCAGTGAAGTTGTTGTTGTCCAGGTCATGGATTGCAAGGGTTAGACGAAGAGGACTCAACGAAGCTATCGCATTCGCATCTATGATTGTAAGTATTGTTGTCATTATTCTCATCAATATGACACGCTTGGCCTGTTTCTTTCTAGTTTGTGTATAATGTCACATGAACTTATCATTAATTGATATATATGTTTTCAAGATAATATCAATAGAGTAGAAAGTGGTCGTATCTTGTTTTGTCCACAGGATCCAGCGAGAAACAAAGGATCGAAGCGCAGCTAGGAGCGTGCAGGGACAAACGTTGATAAAGAGGTACTTCTATTATCCTTCCTTCCCATGTTTTAGCTTAGATAGACTTGAAAGGAAGTCAGTGTCCACGTTAAGCATTTTCTGTCTAGAGTTAGGGTCAAGCTCTTAGAGGTGATCTACCTGTCCGCAAAGAGATTTTCCTACAACAACGGGGTCAACTACATTGATGCATGGAGGTCGAATCCTTGCAATGAGTTCATTATTGGTGCATTTCATTTACTGTTGGATGATGATATACTTGTTGAGAACATATTTCCCTTATTATGAGCACTATACGTATTGTTGGATGCATCCTCACATCTTGTACAAACCTTCCATTACAATCAGATCTCTATTGCAAGATCAAACAGAGAACTACAATGTATATAGTTGTCAAATCCTCCGAATTTCCAAACCAGGTTCCATTATTAATTGTTGTAGATTATTCATGTGTTATTTAACTATTATTCGGTGTTGATACTTTGTGATAAATGTAATTATAGGTTGTTGGGTTATATTTTATCATGTATCCCTTCTACTATTCCATGAAAGAATAAATAAAATTAATGGACAATCATTTCCTTATAAGCATGTTCTACTCTTGTTATTAATTAGCTTGTTGTTATAGACTTTCATTGAACTATTTGACAAAATATGCTAACCAAACTTTAGGAAAACTTGCAATAAATCAAGCCTGGGATATTACAGTGGTATCAGAGCATGTTCCTTGACATTTGTGTGGTTTGAAGGCAGCTTTGAGTCATTTTTATGAGAAGGGGAGACAAAGGAAATGTCACGTATAGGAGAAGTAGATATAGATCTCAAGAACCTCATCAAGGACATAGAGAAGAAGTGGTGTTGGGTGAAGAGGAAATAGCACATTTTAGCTTAGATGAAGGGAAAGGGAACATGGGGGAAGAAGGAGACCCATGAATCAGAATCCTTTTCTAGATGATGAATGATTTGGCCAAGGGACAAAAGTTTATGATGGACCTATTGGGGAAGCTAACAGTTAACACCATAGAGGGGCACTCTAAACAAAAACAAAATGGTGAAAAAGTCTCTAACAATGGAGAAGGAATTCATTATGGAACTACCATGAAGATCCACCCTCACTTATACAACAAGATTCTCGGACCCACCATGCCACAGTTTTTGAGTGGTGAGGTAGCACCGGAGGGGCCAACAAAGCAGGATGACTCTTATTTGGTTTATCTAGAGGAGTACCAGAAGTTGTGGGATGAATTTTAGGCAAATATTTCCTTCACTAATTTTTTCCACCATAAACAAAAGAACTGACCTAGAGGAGCTAAAAGAACACCCAACCATGAGCTTCAAAAGACACTTGGAAAATTGACCATTCCAAACTTTGATGGATCCTCAAAATGTTCAGCAAGGACTTGGGTGCAGGACTTGGACACATACTTCTAGCTACATCAGATAAGAGAGGTTGAGGCCATTAAATTGGCTAATTTACACTTATATGGTGAGGACCATGAATGGTGGTACCATGGGTTAGTGACATTGGGTCATGCAAGCATCACATCATACCTTGATTTCACATAGAATATCATTGAGAGGTTTAACACAAAAGACCCATAGATTCATTTTCGATAGCTGACTCAGCTCAAGCAAACAAGTAGCCCAGAGGAATTTATCTTTGAGTTCCAAATATTAGCAGTGATGGTGACGAACATATATGAGGCATGCTTGGTGATCTTGTTCGTTGAGGGGCTAGCAGAACCATTATGTGGATGGGTGAAGGCCTATAAACCCACCACTTTTTAGGATGTAGTCAACCGTACCACGAACATGTAGGATGATGTTCCTAAGAGCAAG
The DNA here is from genome assembly GCA_009831015.1 of Picea engelmannii. Classification (NCBI taxonomy): domain Eukaryota; kingdom Viridiplantae; phylum Streptophyta; class Pinopsida; order Pinales; family Pinaceae; genus Picea; species Picea engelmannii. The sequence goes on along the minus strand of ML787387.1, from coordinate 28,185 downwards.
TTTCCTCTAAAACCCACTTTTCCACATAAGAGAAAGGAAACCAAACCATTTCATAAGGATTGGGCCAGCAAACCAAGATTGTATGAGGAGACCAGGAGAGAAATGAGAAAGAAAAAAATATGTTTCAGTTTCTAGGATCCTTGGGTACCAGGACACAGGTGTTCAGGGAAGGACATACTAGGCAAGGCTCATTACATTGAGGTCTATTCTAACAGTAAGATTTATGAGAAGGATGAAGGGTCAGAACAAGTACAGGGGCACAAGACATTAGGCGAGGAGACATCACAAGGTGGGGATAAAGGTCTTGTTATGGAATCCATTTCAAGACTTCCTAGGTACCACACATGTAGATTCAGAGGAGTCTTACAGGGACACAAGGTTACAATGTTGATCAATAGTGGGGAATCCCACAACTTTATATATGCATCATTGGTGGATAGGTGAGTTATTCCTATAGAGGATTTTGAGGGATTCACAGTGATCATACCTGGTGGTTATCATATGGAGTGCACTAGATGGATCCCCAAGTTGAAAATAACCATGGGGAACTATACTTTGACAAATGATTTATTTGTGGTGGATGTGTTAGACACTAATGTGGTACTCAGATTTTAGTGGCTATACTCCATTAGGAAATACAGTAATGATTAGAGGACTATGGAAATGGAATTCACGGGTCCGAATGGAAAAAAGGTAGTCTTACGAGCAATGCACCAATATTCTCCTAATATAGTGTCATCAGATAGTATGGAGGAAGTGATGCGGCATGGGAATATAGAGTGGGAAGTTGAGTGCTACATTTCTAATAGTGAGCCACTAGATCATCCACGACAACATCTAGGTGATCTTCAGGTATTGCTTCTTAAACATCAAAAGTTTTTTGGTGACATTCCTCCAGGTGTACCCCCAAATAAAGGATTTGAACATATTATAGAATTAGAATAATGGGTTCAAGAAGTCATAACTAATCCTTATCACCATCCCAAAATGTACAAATATGAGATAGAAAAAACCATCAGGGAGTTGTTGAAGATGGATCATATCCGACCTAGTTCTAGTCCTTTTTCTTCTTTGGTAGTGTTGGTCAAGAAAAAGGATGGTATGATGAGAATGTGTATTGATTACCGATCACTCAAAAGAAAACCATAAAAAAAAAGGTATTTGATTCTAAGAATTGATGAGTTGATGGATGAATTGAAGGGAGAAAAATATTTTTTGAAGATTAATCTCCACTCAAGGTACCACCAGATTATATTTTGGAAACAAGACATTTAGAAGATGACCTTTTGGTGCCATTATGGGCATTATGAGTTCTCGGTTATGCCATTTGGGCTAACCAATGTTCTTGCTACATTCCAACCCTGCATGAACCATGTGTTCAATAAGCAGTTGAGGAAATTTGTGTTGGTATTCTTTGATGACATTCTCATTTATAGCAGGACTTGGGAGGAACATCTTAGGAATTTGGATGAGGCATTGTGGATTTTGGAGGATCAACATATCTATGAAAATAAGTCTAAATGTGAATTTGGAATGAATGTGATGCTTTATTTGGGGCATGTGATCGGGGAAAACAGGGTCCAAGTACACCAAGAGAAAATCAGGGAAATTCTAGAGTGGCCTACCCCCAAAAATGTGACAAAACTAAAAAGCTTCCTAGGCCTATGCACTTATTACAAGAAGTTTGTTAAGGGGTTCTCATAGTTGACAAAACCTCTTACATATATCACTAAGAAGGGATATTTCAGTTGGACAGATGAGGCACATGCGAAATTTGGGAAGATGAAACATTTAATGAGTTCGTGTCTCGTGCTAGCCTTACAAAACTTCACTCATCTAGTTGTGATTGAGTGTGATGCATCATGGATAGGGATATGAGCCATATTGATGCAAAATAACCATCCCATTGCTTTAGAGAGATGAAAAATTAGGGAGTATGATCAGAATTAGTCGGTATACGAAAGATGTTGGCCATTATTCATGCATTGGAAAAGTTCATAAAATACTTGGTGGGGAACAGGTTTAAGGTGAAGACAGATCATAACAGCCTACGGTTCCTCATTGAGAAGAAAGAATTGAGTGAGAGGCAGTAAAAGTGGATCAGTGAAATTCAAGCATATAATTTCGAGATCAAGTACGTGAAGGGAAAGAACAATGTGGTGGTTGACTCCATTTCCAAAGTACCATCCACTCTCTCCCTCATGGAGATTACAACAGATTGGAAATCCCTCCTATTGGTGGAGTATTCAAAAAATAAGTTTTCTTGTGAGATATTATATGGGATAATCCAGGAGGACCGTTATAGAGTGATCGATGACATCATCTATTATAAGGATAGAATCTACTTGGTTACGAAATCCCATATAAAATAAAAGGTCATGCATGCAACTCACAACTCGCCATTATTAGGACATTTGGGTTTCTTAAAAACTTACTAGAAGGTGAGAGAAAGGTTTTCATGGAAAGGCCTCAAGAATTATGTTCTGGGATTCATGAGAGAATGTAGCAATTGTCAATAGAACAAAGCAGAGCACACCTATAAAATCAGGCTACTTCGACCTCCACCCATCCCAGAATAGAAGTGGGAGTGTGTATTGATGGACTTCATTAGAGGACTACGCCAATAACAGGGTAAGGATTGTATCTATGTGATGGTGGACAGGCTCACAAAGTTTTCTCATTTATTTTCCATCCCTTCTAAATAATCAGAAGCTCAAGTGGAAGAATTATTCTTCAGAGAGGTTTTTAGGCTGCATGGTTTTCCCAAAACCATTGTGAGCGATAGGAAAAATCAGTTCATGGATATATTCTGGAAAGAAAATTTTAGACTGGTTGGGACAAAGATGACACCCAGCACAAACTACCATCCCCAGACTGAAGGGAAAATGGAGATCATAAATAAATGGCTTGAAGGGTATCTAAGGAATTATGTATCAGGACAACATAAGGCTTGGATTAAATGGTTTCACCTCCGGGATCATTTTTACAATACTTCATACCATATT